>JADRCD010170284.1:17865-31430 GCA_019843815.1 Montemys delectorum | reverse complement strand
CCACAACCAAAGCTATGAGAACCTGGAAGAAGAGGGAGGAAAAATGGATTCTAGGAGCCAAGAGTGGTTGAGAACACAATAAGAACATGACGCACTGAATCAACTAAGCAGGGTTCATACTAGCTCACAAATACTGAAGGTACAATTATGGACCCTGTATCGGTCTGAATTAGGTCTTTTGCATATATATATATTATGGTTTCATAGCTTGCTGTTCTTGTGGGATCTCTCACAGCGGGACTGAGAGGCATGTCTCTGACTCTTTTGGTTACATTTGGGACTCTTTTCTCCTACTGGGCCACCTCTTCCAACCTTGATATAAGGGTTTATGCCTAGTCTTACTGTAAATTGTTATGCCGTGTTTGGTTGATATCCCTTGGAGGCTTGCTTTTTTTATTTTTTGAAGGTAAACAAAAGAGAAATAGATCTGGCAGGGGCAGGGTACTACAAGGAGTGGAGCTAGAGGAAACTGCTGCTAGGATATAATATATGTAAAGAATAAGAATTGAAATTTAAAAATAATTAAATTAATCCATATTTACTAAGAAAATAAATCTATAATTAAAAAGTCCTAATAACTCCACTAGAAAACTCTTAGACCTAATCAACATTTTTAGCAAATTAGCAGAATACAAAATTAATGTGCAGAATTAATAGCTTTTCTATATACCAAAACAAACTTTTAGAAAGAGAAATTGGGGGTGAGGGGAGTCCTGTTCAGTGTGTCTTTTTAAAAAAAGAAGAAATCTACCAAGAAAGTGAAAAAAACACCTTCGATAAAAAAAAATTTTAAGACAGAATTGAAAGTTTATGTTCAACCATGGCCAAGAAATGTGTATGGCCTAAAATAATAATGAATGTAACTTAATACAAAATCATACATTTTTTAAAGCACTGTTTTAAAAAATTTTTGTTGAGTTGGTGAGTGTATACCTTGTGAATAGTGTCATGTTCCAAGGTTACTAGGTTAAGCATACCTGCTAGATGATGCAAGAACTTTCATGTTATAGATTGACAGGTTTAATATTATTAAAAATGGTTATATTAGTAAAAGTAATCTGTGGGTTTAATACAATTGCCATTAAAACACTAACAGGATATTTTCAAAATCTTAACTTTCACATGGAAACATAAAAGATTCCATCCACATAACCAAAGCATGATGAAGCAGGAAGAATTGGGCTGGAGGTATCATAATATTTTATCTCAAACTATACTATTACAGAACCATAATAGCAAAACTTGTATTATACTGGCACAAAAACAGACATATAAATCACTGGGATAAGACAATGTGCTCACAAATAAACTCACGTAACTATAGCATCCCAACAAAGTTGCCAAAGACATAGAAAAAAACAAACAAAACAACAAGAAGAACAGAAACAACAAATACTTCAGCAAATACTGCAGGGTACACTGACTATCAACATGCAGAGGAAGGAAACTAACAGGAAAAAAAGAAATGATGGAATTAGAAGGCAAATGGCTGAAGCTAGAAGCAGTCATTCTGAATGAGGCAACTGAAACCATGCTTCCCATCCTGTTACAAAATCGATTCGGGATGACTCCAAGCCCTTAATGAAAGACCTGAGAATCTGACACTGATGATGGGAACATAGTAAAATACTTCAAGGTACAAGCATAAGCGACTTTCCAACAAAGTCTCCAAGAGCAGAGAAAATAACCCCGAGAAATGAAAAAAGGGATTGTATGAAATTAAAAGGCACAGAACAGATGAGCACAAAAGTGAAGAGAAAGCAGACATAATGGGAGGAATTTTGCTGCCTACATATCAGGCAGGCAGTTAATATCTGCATTATATAAATAACTTCAAATATTAAACATCAAAATAATTACATATCCAATCAGTAACTAAGCCAGTACACTGAAAAGGTGGTTTGCAAAGAAATTATGAATGGCCAATAAATATCTGAAATTTTTTTAACATACTTAGCATCAGAACAATGAAAATGAAACATCTTTGTGATTTTATATGACCACAGTCAAAATTGCCATCATTCAGGAAGAAATTGACAATAAATGCATGGATGTGGGGAAATGGAAGGCTTATTTACCACTGGTGGAAATGTAAACCATAAAGCAACTGTGGAAATCAGCTGGAATTTCTTCAAAAAGCTAAAACTAAAATTTACCTATACCATCCTTGGGCATGGATCCAATGGTTTCCATATCCTACTACAAAGATACTTGCTCATCCATGTTCACTGATGTTCTGCTCACAAAAGCAGTCACCGTACCCATCAACTAAAAAATGAAGAATTCAAATATGGCATTTCTACAGTGGACTATTACTCAGCTCTTAGGAAAAATAAGATGATGGAATTAGAAGGGAAATGACTGAAGCTAGACACAGTCATTCTGAATGAAGCAATTGAGACTGAGAAAGACAAAAGTCAAATGTTTTCTCTCAATTGTGGATGTTAGCTTTGAATTTTTAGATGTGAGTGTTTTGTTTGGAATCCCCCTAAAGGTCAAGAAGTTATTAAGGGTCTACAGGTGAAGGTGTTCAGAAGAGGGAAGATAGAATACCTTGACATAATGGGTTAAAGAGTAGGAAGGGGTAGATTGTGGTATAAAAGAGAGGACAGAGTAGGAGAGGAAAACTGAAAGAGGAAAAAAAACAAAGACTTCAAAAACTCACATGGAAATCTACTCCTTAGAAGCTTCCTAAAACATATCTATACACATACACAACAGGAGCAAAAGTTAAGTTTTCCTATAGTGGATCAACAATGACCCTACCAGACACCAGACATTTAGTACTAGGAATGGGTTACCTCTTTAGGAGTTGTTGTCCAATGAGGTTTCAAAGATCCCTAAACATTTCAGGCTATTGTCAATACTCTTCACAATTCAAGTTCTGGATTACCCTCCAGAACTTGACAGTAAGATCCTGTTGTAGAAGACACCACTTACTTCAGTCATAGTACATGGAGGAATCAAACTGAAATTGGTCTGTAACCTTCATCACTAATGACTAGTTTTCATGATGCTAGAAGATGCTAAGCATGCTACCAGAGGATAAAAGTAATAATCTTATCAAAGCATGAATCCTATGAACTATAATAATAATCCTGGCAAGACAGGCCCACTGATGCGGTAGATGCATGAACATTATGGGAATAACCAATAACTTTTTGATTGGATTCAAGTTAAGCCCCATAAGATGAAACACATAACTGGAAGCATCATCAAGTCAAAAATTTATGGCTAGTTGGGTCATAGGCCATAGGCTATAATTTGCTAGTATTATTCTGTACAATGTGAATACTATTAAACTGATTCCCAGAGCATATCATTATACCCATAGACCAGTGAATCCCCCAACCCTTATCAGGGAAATGTCTATTTTCAGTAGATGTGATTAACATAGAGTTTCACAACTAGCCAGATTGTGCACAATGTGCAGAGAATAAGAGGCTGAACGATGTCCCTAAATGTCCATTCCTAAAGAAACATTTATACTGCACCCCTCCTCCCAAGGTTCAGGAACCATTGAAGAAGAGAGGGCAGAAAGAGTTTAAGAACATTGTGTGATGGATAAGACAAGGAAACTTCACATATTAACTCAGAGCAGTTGTGACAATATGCTCAAGACCTGTGCAAGCCCAAGCCAGATTAGATACTAGCTTTCTGATGAGTTTTTGGCCGTTGTCATCTGCTGGAATGTAGAAATATATCAGTCTCCTCTAAGAAGGTGCCCCTTGGTACATCAACTATGCTCCAGTGAAAATCTTCATATCAAAGAACATTTGGGTGGCACAAATTAGAGTTGATAAGGCAATAAAAAGGACACAATGTTAAGTGATAAGGGAAGTGGATCTATCTGAGAAGAGTTGGAGAAGGAAATGAATATGGTCAAAACTCATGAAATTCTCATACAGCTAATAAAACAAATAACAAATGGTGGTGAGGGAAAGAGGAAACCTTATTCACTGTCGATAGGAATATTAACTTATGCAGCTTCTATGGGATTCAGTGGAAACATTGTTCAATAAGTTCAAAATAGAATTATCATGAAGGATGAGGACACCAATCCACCTACAAAACTTTTGACCCAAAATTGGTCCTATCTAAAAGAAACGCAGGGACAATGATGGAGCAGAGATTGGTTGACCCGTGGCCAACCCATTTTGAGGCTCATACCATGGGCAGGCAAAATCTCTCACACTATTAACAACTACTACTACGTTGTGCTTGAAGATGGGAGCCAAGCATAGCAGCCCTCTGAGAGGTTCTACCCACCAGCTGACTGAGACAGATGCAGATACCTACAGACAAATATTCGACGAAACTCAGGACCCCTGTGGAAGAGTTGTGGGATGATTGAAGGTCCTTTAGGAAGACCAACAGTGTCAACTAATCTGGACCCCTGGAAGCTCCCAGAGAATTGAGCCACCAACCAAAGAGCATGCACAGGCTGGTCCAAGGACCTCAACACATAAGTAGCAGAGGGCTGCCTTGTCTGTCCTCAGTGGGAGATGATGCACCTAATCCTGCAAAGACTTAATGCACCAGGGTGGTGGGATACTGGGGCTGGGGGAGGGTTTACCTCTCAAAGGGAGGGGAGGGAGTGGGGGTAGGAATTATGTGAATATGTAATATATAAGTAAATAAATAAATAGAATTATCATATGACCCAGGCATATCACTTGTGCATATGTACCTGAAGAATTCTAAGCTAACATACCAAAGAGATCATGCACATTGGTGTTTACTGCTGGACCATTCACAAGGACTACACTTAAGTCATGGAATCAGCCTAAATGTCCATAAACAGATGAGCATGTGATCAGACACAGATACGCACACAGACTCACACAATGGCTATATAATCACAGATACAATATGAACATTTTTAGCTGTAAAACAATATCATATTTGCAGGAAAATGGATGGACCTGGAAGACCATTATGAAACCACTATACACCAGACTCAGAAAGACAAGTGTCATGTATTTTGTCTTCTATGTAGAATATAGATTAAATTGTGTGTGGTGTGTGTGCAAGAGTGCACACATAAGTGCGTGCGTGTGTGTGTGTATGTGTGTGTGTGTGCATGTGCGTGCACGCACACATGCATATGCAAGTATGTGTGTGCCTGTGTGTGTACATGTGTAGAGTCATGAATGCAGATAAGGAACCATGAGTGAAAGTAGGAATAGATCTTCAGGAAGTCAGGAAGCATAGGAAGAGAATGGCTAAGAGAATCCATGGGACATGAATGCCAAAGAGAGAACTACTTGAGAGATGGAAGGAAACTAGTGAGAGTGGAATAGAGCATGACAAAAGGGAGATGAATGAGAAAAAAGTAAGAAATTGCCATAATAAAACCCATTACTTTGCATGCTAACTTTAAAATTGATTTTTAAAAAATAAAAAAACATACTTGCAAGAGTCAAAAAGGCCATTACTCAGAAATCTGGGAAATGTTCTGCCTTTAAAAGTGAAAGCATATAACACTGGTTAAACATCAGGGACACCATGAACCTGTAATTTGTCTGGAACTCTTTGGTGAATCATATTCTTGTTAGTTATTTTTCTTCCTCTCTGTTTGAGTAAAGAACAACTTTACAAACAATGTATCAAGATTAAAATACATATTGTGAATAATTTTTAGAAACAATCTCAATCAAAGCAATATGTAGAATCACATGCTCTCTGACATAGTCTTTCTCTGCCTATAGAGCAGTATTCATTCAGTATTGTGTAGCCTAAGTCAGATCCTTGTACCGTATGAACTTGCTCTCATGAGCCATTTCGTCCCGACTTATTTTGAGCAAATTTTATTTTATTAGCAAATTAAAACAAATTTAGCCACAACACCCAGAGGAAGCTCCACTCCCAGGCACTCCTACAAACCCAGGATTAGAGGTGCACTGATACGCCCAGGATCAGAGGTGAGGAGGAACATCTGTCCAAACACTGGGAGTAACTGGAACCAGCAGGACCAGGCACACAGGAACTCCGCCAGCCCAGTGACTCGGGTTCCTTCTGATCTGTCTGGGCTGGTGTCCAGAGCAGACCTTGGGTGCAAGCTCTGCAGCCAGTCCCACAACACCCAGAGGAAGCTCCACTCCCAGGCACTCCTACAAACCCAGGATTAGAGGTGCACTGATACGCCCAGGATCAGAGGTGAGGAGGAACCAACATCTGTCCCAACACTGGGAGTAACCAGGACTAGCAGGATCAGGCACACAGGAACTCTGCCAGCCCAGTGACTCGGGTTCCTTCTGGTCTGTCTGGGTTGGTGTCCTGAGCAGACCTTGGGCACAAGCTCCGCATCCAGTCCCACAACATACAGAGGAAGCTCCACTCCCAGGTGCTCTAACAAGCCCAGGATCACAGGATCACAGAATGACAGGATCACAGAGACAACTTGACTCTGAGGAGTTCTGACACAACCAGAATCACAGGAAGGACAGGCTCCAGTCAGATTTAGCAGGGGCAGGTAGCACCAGAGATAACCAGATGAAGGGGGGCAAGCATAAGAAAATAAACAACACAAACCAAGGTCACTTGGCATCATCAGAATCCAATTCTCCCACCATAGCAAGTCCTGGACACACCACCACACCAGAAAATCAAGATTCAGATACAAAATCACTTCTCATGGTGATAATACAGGAC
This sequence comes from Montemys delectorum, assembly GCA_019843815.1. Lineage (NCBI taxonomy): Eukaryota > Metazoa > Chordata > Mammalia > Rodentia > Muridae > Montemys > Montemys delectorum. Next base: position 24,776 of record JADRCD010170284.1, on the reverse strand, counting down.
GTTAAGAAAGACATAAATAGCACCCTCAAAGAAATACAAGAGAACACATGTAAACAGCTAGAAGCCCTTCAAGAGGAAACACAAAAATTCCTTAAAGAACTACAGGAAAACACAATCAAACAAGTGAAAGAAATGAGAAAAACTATCCAGAATCTAAAAATAGAAATAGAAACAATAAGAAAACAGAAAGAGAGACAACCCTGGCCACACAAAACCTAGGAAAGAAATCAGGAGTCATAGATGCAAGCATCACCAACAGAATACAAGAGATAGAAGAGAGAATATCAGGGGCAAAAGATACCATAGAAAACATTAACACAACAGTCAAAGAAAATGCAAAAAGCAAAAAGCTCCTAACCCAGAACATCCAGGAAATCCAGGACGCAATGAGAAAACCCAACCTAAGGATAATAGGTATAGAAGAAAGTCAAGATTCCCAATGTAATGGGCCAGTAAATATCTTCAACAAAATTATAGAAGAAAACTTCCCTAACCTAAAGAAAGAGATGCCCATGAACATACAAGAAGCCTACAGAACCCCAAATAGACTGGGCTAGAAAAGAAATTCCTCCCAACACATAATAATAAAAACACCAAATTCACTGAACAAAGAAAGAATTTTAAAAGCAGTAAGGGAAAAAGGTCGAGTAACATATAAAGGCAGGCCTATCAGAATTACACCAGACTTCTCACCAGAGACTATGAAAGCTAGAAGATCCTGGGCAGATGTCATGCAGACCCTACAAGAACACAAGTGCCAGCCCAGGCTACTATACCCAGCAAAACTCTCAATTACCATATGGAAAAAACAAGATATTCCATGACAAAACAAAATTTACACAATATCTTTCTACAAATCCAGCCCTACAAAGGATAATAGATGGAAAACATCAACATAAGGAGCAAAACTACACCCTAGAAGAAGCAAGAAGGTAATCTTTCAACAAATCCACACAAACCCAATTCCACCTCTTACAACAAAAACAGCAGGAAGTGACAATTACTTTTTCTTGGTATATTAATATGAATATTAATATTACCAACATATCCTAATCGATTGAAATCCAATAATATGAGGAGTTAGAAAGTTGTTGTCATCCAATGGCCTCTCTAATTTGGTAACTGGAGAAATAGGTCCAATATTGTACAATCTATATACACTTCCAGCTTATTTGTTTGTGACAGTGTCTGGCTGTGTACAACACAAGGATTTTGAAACCTTGCTTCTCCTATCTCAGCCTCTCTATTACTAGTATTGTTTATTTCATGTCTTTACACTATACTATGGTTTTCAGAACAGCTTATATATTTCAAAAGTATTTATATACCCAAAAGAAACGTAGACAATTAACTAGGGAGGTTGCTTGTAAGAGAACAACAAAGAGTGAGACTAAATGCTTTGCCTGACATTTGTAACTCTTGTATCAAGTTTGAAGAAAAGGTCTTTATAAGTTATTCTTTCTCTGAGATGAATGCTTTTCCATATTATCACAGCTAATGAACCAAATTCATACCCTCACTTAATGTTTGTGCCACCCTCTAAGCAGAACCATTGTTCATTGAAACAGTTGGTGAATGACTTTATGGATAGACCATCTTAATATCTACATCATTTCTTAAATGAATGTAACCTGTTCTCTGTGGGCTGAGAATAAAATCACTCACTCAAGTCAAATAGCTTTGACCATAGCAGGAAGTCTGTATCCAAAAACCGAGCCTACAATTCATTTCTTGGTGCAGCAAAACTATCAACTCTCAGCTTAACTACGATAGAGGTAAAATCCTTTGGTGATATGAGGGTCATTGAAGTACAGACTTATTACAATGAAATCCAATGTCTAAAAATTGTTCTTATTTTGGGCTTGTACCACAGTAAGAGCCAAGATTTTAAACTCTACTAAATACGAAACAAACAAACAAACAAAAAGATTTTATACACTTATATTCATTTAAGAAAATACTGGTAGTGATGTATTATTTTGAAGTATGCAGTTAATATGTTTGGAGTTATTTAAAATTTATATTGAGAAAAATGTATTTTCACTATTGCTGTAGAGGAGCATCTACATAAGACCGTTAAACTGATTGTTGTTTTATATCAAACAACTTTTATAATATTTTTATTGTTATATTTTATAAATTTTAAGGAATATGACAAAAAAGATATTGTAGGTATTCAAGGAGGGTCTCTGGGAGGAGTGGGGGTACAAAAGATAAACAAGAATGTGATTTAATTCTATTTACTTAAAATACGTTTTTAAATGTTAACAAATTCAGATAAATTGAAATCATGTAACTTTTCTCATCATAATGAATAAACGTTTTTTAAAAATAATTAAATAAAAATTAATAAATTGAATGAAAAAACAAATTTATATGTTACAAAAACAATTCAAGAAAAAGAATAGTAAACATTTTTATAAGAAACATTTAAATGTCAGAAATAAAAACACAGGTCACCTTAACATTAATCACTATCATTTCCCATTTAGTGAATATGTAGAAAGATGTGCAGCCTTAGACTTCACTCTGCAAATAAAATGTAAAATCTAAAATCAAGTAATAGTTCCAAAGGCTTACCTCCATCAACACAAAGAGTGCTGCAAAGAAGAGAAGAGTCGCCCACTCTACTCTGTGTAGAATGATCTCAAAGTCATGAATATCAGCTAAAATTAGCAACCAGATGGCACCCAGAATAGCAATCCATCCTGTAAAACAGGCAAAATACAGCCTGTAAAACACCATTGCTCGCACACCAGTGGGTGATTTATCTTCTGAATGGTTTACATTTTTGTTGAAAACAATGCTGTACTGCAAACTGTGTATATTTAAAAGTATAATTTCTATTTTGGCTTATGTATACATTCATGAACCAACACTGCAATCAAGATAATGGGCATATTCATCATTCCCAGAACTTATGCTCATTCATGCTCTATCCCCCTCCAGATCCTGCTGTCACTGTACACTAGCACACTCCCAATAAAGCATCCTTCTCTTGTAGCAATAGATCAATTTATATTCTCTGTATTCTTTATGAATGAGGATTTGTATTCTCCTCTTGTCTCTTCCTCCTGCCCTCCTCCCAATGCTTCAAAACTCAAATCTCATCCATTTTATACAATGTTCTGCCTTTGAAATACACTCTTGTTGTCACATTCCCAATTGATCTAATGGTGCATATTTTTACAGGACAGTGGTCAGATTACCTTGACAGAAAAGCAGCATTTAGCCCAATTACTTTAAGGTTCTTCCCTTTTACATTGTGAATTAAATTTCAATGTTCTTCACCAGCCAGTAGTGTATTAGGCTATGCCATGATATACATTCCATTTTCCCATTAAGGACATCTTAATGGTTTCTAGTGCTTGGCTATTACAAACAAATATAAATAAATATTCAAAGAATGACAGCTACAATGACCTTCCTCTATGTGACCAGAGCCTTGAAACGGGGTAACAAATTGTCCTGGACCTGAGAAACTTATCCAGCTGCTTTTAGAGGTCACAGAGTCATGACGCCTGTCCCCTTATTCCTCAGGTTCCCTGGTTGTCAAAGACACATTCTTCATTGGCTCTTTTCATGCTGACCAATATCTGGGCAGGTTCTAGCCATTTCTGATGCCTGAAGACTATGGTACAGTAGCTCACAAGCCATGTCACATAAGGTTGTTGGAAAAATTTCAGAACATTCTTTGTGTAATGGCTCATCAGTATACACTCACAGCTCCTCACTCTTGTTGTCCTCATTAATGGAAGCTTTCTCAGTACTGTGGACTTAGATGAAGCTACAAGATTGACCTATTCACTGAGCTATGAGCAAACAAAATCCACATTCCTATCCAGAACTTAAAGTAGCTTTCAGCTCTATCCACCACTTCTGTCTTGCCGATGTGACTCAGAAACTGTGTGTTAGTATGATGGCATCAAAAAAAATTTGGTTCCCTGTTCAAAAGAACCCTTATTGATCAACACTAAACACTGAACAAATAAGAAAAACTCTTTGTGTTAGATCTTTTGAGATAGTAGGACCAATGTTTTACACTTTTTCTATTCCAAAGCATGTGGCCTAAGGAAAAACTGTAATGTACATCATTTAAGTAATATTGTGCAAATAAGCAAGGAAAAACTAGTTAGTCACGTTGTTGAGTTTTGGTCCAATGAGCTGTGCCATTTACTAACAACAAAACATAGTTTGCACAAAGGAACATTTGAAAAGGTTATAAAAATAATCATATCTAACATGATTTTTCAAACTCATTGCTAAAGTTATAAATGCTGAAAACTTGAAACATGGCCCCCAACAAATGAAATAGTCAACAGACCTTGTTTCTAATTTGATGACTCAAAATAGAGATATTCAGAGTCTTAGGAAAAATCCTTAATCCCGATATTTCTAATAAACCTTTAAATATGAACTGATTTTATTAGGTATTCTAAAAACAAATGTGAGAATTGTCCATCTTACAAATACTAAAGGAAAATGTGATTTACACAGAAAACAAAATATTAGTATGTTTGATACAATTAAAATTCTCAAGGTTAATTGTCCAGGAGAAAATAGTATTAATAAATAGTAACTACTTGGTTTGAGAGTTTTAATAATTGCCTTGAAACATGACTTACTATTTTCCTGATAACTCATAGATATTTCTGTTTAAATGGACTTTTCAGAAAACCTGTTGCTGGAAAGCTGCATGCTGTCTATCGAAAATCACTTCCAAAAAGTCAACTGTCTTAGTGTTTGTGCAAACCTATGTGATACATGATATTGAACATGAAAAATGAAAGGTGGATGAGCAATCAGATTCTTGGCTCCAAATTATTCATCTCAATATAAGAAACCGGCTGCCGCATTCAAACCATAGTAGAATCAATAAAAGAGTAGGTGGTAGTACTTGGGTAGCTGTAGCGGAAACATGGCCAGCCTTGCAGAATGCACCTTTGGGTTCCTGTCAAAGGTCTGAATAAGCCAGAGGAGAGGGGATAGCCTTCTTAGTTTCATATCTCAAAGTGTCTATATGATGGTCAACAAGTGCAACTCATTCAGATCATTAAAGTTACAATGACAACCAAACCTCTCCAGGTGCTCAAAGATCTCAGTAGTCTCCAAGGAGAGATGCACAAATCGCCAGTGAGAAATAGGCAGGAACACCTTCCCTCAAAAAGTAGTTTTTACTGAGAAGTGAACAAAAAGTCTCACCCCTAACCAAGAAGGTACTTGCAGTTGATGCCTGCTTGGAAAGAGAAAATCCACTTTTGGTGTTTGAAAGAGAGAGGAAGAACATGAAATTGAATAGTAGGTAGGCGGGGAGGGGTGTGGAAGAGGTGGGAAGGAAAACATGGTCAAAACATTTTATAAGAAATAAACAAATAAATAAATAAAATCTTTATTGACACAAAACAAATTTCAATGATGACAAATGTATCAAGATTCAGCTAGGGAAGGATGTCAATGTGACAATAAAACAAGGCCTCCAAAAATCTATTCATCTCTAAAAGAAATTAAATTATAGTAAGGTTTTTGAAAATGTAAGTTGGCTTTTTAAAGCTTTTAATAATACAAAGTATAAGCTGGGCAGTGATAAAAATGAATTCTAACCTTAGGAAGAAGATTAATAAGTAGAAATTATTAATATCAGAGGCTTGTGGGACACCACGAAGCAGCCAATATATGGATCATAAGAATTCTAAAAGTAAAAGCAGAGGGAGAAGCATAAAATATCTGGAAAAAAACAATGATGAAAGAAAATTTGGGAACTACAGAAATGTGGGTAAATGAAACATCAGGAACACTGTAAGTTCTTAAAAATCTTTTATTTGAATTTTTTAAAACTCAAAAATAAAATGTTAAATGCCTTGAAATAATCGAAATGGAATCACAATAGAGAAGCTTTGTTGAGAACAGATAAGGCAGTAATGACACAAGGCAGCCTGCTCTGAAAGGTCTCCGCACAATCTCTTAAACTTGGATGTGAAAATACTAAAAACAAGGCATGGCAAGCCCAAAGTAAGCATAAGAAAGAAAATGGTAAATTGGACATAGTTCTACCAGAGGACCCAGCCATACCACTCCTGGGCATATACCCACAAAACGCTCCATCATGTAATAAGGACACATGCTCCACCATGTTCATAGCAGCCTTATTTATAATAGCCAGAAACTGGAAACAATCCAGATGTCCCTCAACAGAGGAATGGATACAGAAAATGTGGTACATCTACACAATGGAGTACTACTCAGCTATTAAAAACAATGAATTTATGAAATTCTTAGGGAAATGGATGGATCTGGAGAGTATCATCCTGAGTGAGGTAACACAATCACAAAAGATCACACATGGTATGCATTCTTTGATAAATGGTTATTAGCCCAGAAGTTTGGATTACAGGAAGAACGACCCACAAACCACAAGAAACTTTAGAAGAAGGAAGACTAAAAGGTGGACATTTCATTCCTTCTTAAAAAGGGGAATCAAACACCCACAGAAGGAGTGGCAGAGATTAACTATGGAGCAGAGACGGAAGGAAGGACAAGCATATAGCTATCTCCTAAGAGGCTCTGACAATACCTGACTAATACAGATGTAGAGGCTCACAGCCATTCATTGAACTGAGTACACGGTCCCCAATGAAGGAGTTAGAGAAAGGTTCTATGGAGCTGAAGGGTTTGCAGCCCCTTAGGACGAACAACAATTACTAACTAGTACCCTCAGAGCTCCCAGGGACCCAACCACCAATCAAGGACTATACAGGGTGGGATTGAATGTACTGGCAGCAGGTATATAGTAGAGGATTGCAAATTCGATCATCAATAGGAGTAAAGGACCTCGGCCTTGTGAAGGTTTTGTGCCCCAGTGTAGGGGAATGCCAGGGCCAATAAGTGGGAGAGGATGGGGTGGCAGGCATGGG
>JADRCD010170284.1:0-17465 GCA_019843815.1 Montemys delectorum | reverse complement strand
GGCTCTGACAATACCTGACTAATACAGATGTAGAGGCTCACAGCCATCCATTGAACTGAGTACATTGTCCCCAGTGAAGGAGTTAGAGAAAGGTTCTATGGAGCTGAAGGGTTTGCAGCCCCTTAGGACGAACAACAATTACTAACTAGTACCCTCAGAGCTCCCAGGGACCCAACCACCAATCAAGGACTATACAGGGTGGGATTGAATGTACTGGCAGCAGGTATATAGTAGAGGATTGCAAATTCGATCATCAATAGGAGTAAAGGACCTCGGCCTTGTGAAGGTTTTGTGCCCCAGTGTAGGGGAATGCCAGGGCCAATAAGTGGGAAAGGGTCGGGGGACAGGCATTGGGAGGGGGGAGGCAAAAGGGGTTTGTTCTTGTTTTTGTTTGTTTGTTTGTTTGTTTGTTTGTTTGTTGTGGAGGAGAAAATGGGAAGGGGAAAATGTACGTGTAAATAAAGAAAATACAAAAAAATAAAATAAAATAAAAAAAGAAAGAAAGAAAGAAAATGGTAAAGGTTATATTGGAAATAAAGGAAGTGGAACACACACAAAACAATGGGGATAATCAATAAAACAAAAAATGGCTCTTTGAAAAAAATCAACAAAGTTGACAAATTTTTAGCTAAATTATTATGGCTTGAATCCAAAATATTCCCCATAGACTCACATGTTAAAAAATTGGTCACCAGATGGTAGTGCTGTTTGGGGAGGTTGTAGAGTCATTTGAGTGTGAAGCCTATCTAGCATGGGTCTTTCAGGGATACTCTACTTTTAAGCCAAGCTCTCTCTTTCCTTGTCTGCTTAGATATGAAGAAGCCATGCTATAAAATTCCCCTCCACCAAAAGAAGAGAAAAAAATGTTAGGACACGATCTCAGCCACAAAACCTTCAACCTACAATTTGTCCTGCCCAGAAGATGTGCTGGGGTAAGGTGGTACAGAACTTGGGAATGGCCAACCAATGACTGATCCAATGTGAGACCCACACCATAAGAGGGAGCCCATGTATGACACTGCCTGGAAGGCCAGGAATCAAATATGAATAGCCCAAAGATCTAGAATAGAACCAAACATAGCTGGCAAAATAAAGTCAATGGAATGATTCAGAAAGACATTCTGCTATACTCCTAGACTGGAGCCTAGCATAATCATCATCAGGAAGACTTCATCCAGCAACCAATAGGAGCAGATGCAGAGACCCACAGCCAAACATTAGGCGAAGTTCAGGGAATCCTTTGGAAGAGGGAGAGAAAGGATTGTAGATTCACAAAGACTGAGGCAATAATCAAGGAACCTAGGAATCAAGTCTGACCTAGGACCTCTGCATACATGTTATGGTTGTGTAGCTTGGTCGTCTTGTAGGACTCCTAACAGTAGGACCAGAGGCTGTCTTTGACTCTGCCTGCTTTGGGGACCCTTCTCCTCCAACTGGGTTGCCTTGTCCAGCCTTCATATGAGTATTTATGCCTAGTCTTATTGTCACTTGTTCTGCCATATTTGGTTGTTGTCTCTGGGAGGCCCGCTATTTTCTAAAGGGAAACCAAGGAGTGAATCTGGAAAAGAGGAGCTGTGGTAGGCAGAGAATGGGAGAAGAAAAAATAAGGGAAACTTCAGCTGTGGTGTAATATATGAGAGAAGAGTAAAGAAAAAATAAAAAAAAACATACAAACAATAAAGTTCCTCACCATCACAAACAATGCCAGTATGTGCCTTGCCTCTCCCAGACGTGGGACTATAACTTTCTAGTGAGACTCAAAATAAATCATTCATCCATTCAATTACTCCTGTCAGATATTCTGTCACAGTAATGAGAAGAGTAACTGATGCATAAATGGCCACAAATGTAGATTAACCTATTCAGAACACTAAAAAGTTCAGTGATGTTAACCCACATGAAATCCAGATTAACCTACTCAGATAACAATTAAAACTTCTGCTCTGTTAACTCACATGAAATGACCAAACTCCTAAAACATAGAAACCACTGACCCTGATCCAAGAACAAATAAAAAAATATGAATAAGGTTCTATCACAGAGAGTGTGTTTAAAATCACCATACTTCTTATGAAGAAAGCGTCTTGTCTTCTTGCAGTAAACAAAGGCAATGGATTGATGACTGACTGAATTGCTAAGAGTCTAAAGCTAGACCCAGATAGCCATATATCCTCATGACCTTTGCATAGGCAAAAGTCAGCTACACATAACTCCAAAATCACAGTATTCAAAAGAGGTAAAGTGGGCTTCCCCCAAGTTGAAAACTGTTGTGCTTCAAGAGGAATACTATCAGCAAAGCAATCCTTGGAAGGCTGAGCCGGGAGAATGAAACGTTAAAAGCTAATGTGGACTACATTGAGTTTAAGGCTCACCTGGGTAACTTGGTGAGAACTTGTCTCAAAATAAAAATTTTAAATGGAGTAGCTGTGGGTGTAGTTCAGTGGTAGAAAACTTGCCTGCATTTGTGAGGTTTTAGGTTTAGTCCTGAGTACTATAGCAGCAGCATGAGGAGGAGGAAGAAGAGGAGAAAGACACGGAAGGAGGCACAGAAGTCATCTAGAACTGAGTAAAAGCCCAAAGAAAAATATACTTAGGCTATGCGCAAACACATAACCATATTAATTAAGGATCTTAAGCAGCCAAATGTTCTTGTAACCCTAGGAAGTGGTGGAATCAGTCTCCTAAGGAAACCAGGAGATAACTAGACTAACCAGACACTAGAGGGACTAGTAAATGTGTTAGAAGGCTTGGAGAATGTCTGTCCGCTATAATAAACTCTTTCCTCTAAAAATTATGTCCTCAACCATCACAGCCATGTGGTTTCATGTGAACCTATCCTCCTGGCTGGCATTTCCAGCGTTTGGGAAGTAACACTGCCTGCTCCCATCAGGTGCTTCATATGAAAATCTGAAGCTCAAAGTGGATTTTTCTCTGTGTGTGGCTAAAGCGGATTCTATAAAGTGATTGAGAAGTTGCAGGGCAGGAGTGGGGTACGGATGTACGGTGACTGAGGGACAAGCAAGTTTGCCTATGTGGAGTAGCTTTTATCAGATGCACCCCTCAAAGCCTGTCCTCACCTGACCTCTGCTGGCAGCCTATAAGGATTCCCACACTCCTCTCTGCTGCCGAAGACAAATCAAGTAGGTTGCTTTGATGCTAGCTAAAAATACTCCCTCAAAGATAAACAAATAAACTGTTTCAATACAGATGCCGAGAGATACCAGGAGACACCTCATATGTATCAGGCTAGCCTCAAGGAAGGGAGTCCATGCTGCCTGGTGGGCTGAGGCTATGGGGCACTCATACTGTGGGAATGTAAAATGAACACCCTCTTTGGGAAATTCAGGCAATTTCTTTTGCAGTGAGTGGTATATACATATATGACCAACAGTCTAACCTCTTGATAATTAGCCAAGAGTGAAAGTTGAAATTCACACAAATCCTTAATTTTATTGCCATTTGGACCAGCTCTCTTCACAGTTGAGCTGACCCCCAGTGATGACACAAAAACCTGGTTCCTCCATGACATGGAATTTCTCTTAGCAACAAAGGAGCAAACTTTTGATATGATCTGAAACATGGAAGGATCCATCCGTGTAATTACAATGCAGGAGAAGCTCATCTCAGAAGGTTATGCATCATCTGACTCCACATACATGATATTCTCAAAACAAAAACTGATCCTTTGCTGATGGGAAGGGGAAAAAGCCACAAAGGCGAGCATGGGGGCTTGTGGAATTATACTCTGACTTTTATTGGCAGTTTCATAAATCTCCACGAGTAATGAAATAAATACAATTTTATGAGAAAAAGTCAACTTCGTTCTGTGATAATTTAAAAAGTAAGAATACTGAGTCAATGCTGGGCTTAGGTTCTGGTTCTTCAAAGAAGGGATGTGTCAGATGATGTCACATTTCATTACATCATACAAAGTTCAAAACACTACTTTGCATTACACAACAATATGTGTTTTATGTCACATTACATTGACATAGTACATAATGGATGCTCTATATTTGATGTTTTCATATCTTGTTACATGATACGTGTCATGTGCTATGACATCACTTTGTATTATATGACATTACATTACACATTATCATGATGTTATATAATGCTATTCTATATTATTTGATGTTTGGTTTACACAATATATAGTGTACTGACTACTTTTTTATATCTTAATTATTCTGTTTGTTGAATATTAACAGCTGAAAATATTAAAAATCATGTTTTACAAACATCATGGAAATACTATTGATAATTTTTCTCACTGTGCTTGAAATCAGCATTTGCTTAATGTTTAACTTCAAAGAGTCTTTGCTATTTTGATATTTTTAAAATATACTTACTGATAAAATAATTTTTCTCCTAGAAACACTGATGATCTTTTTTAAATAAACTGATTGTTAGACAATGTACACAGATATATAATGCATTTTAAATACTCTCTTACTATGTAAGGTGGTATCATATAAGGGCTTTTGAATTTATTTCATTTTTTATTTTTTATTTATATTTTATTAGATATTTTTGTTATTTACATTTCAAATGCTATTCCCTTTCCTCATTTCCCCTCTGAAAACCCCCTCTCCCCTCCACCTGCTCATCAACCCACCCACTACCATTTCCTGGCCCTGGCATTCTTCTATACTGGGGAATAGAGCTTTCATAGGATCAAGGTCATCTCCTCCCATGATGACTACCTTCTGCTACATATGCAGCTGGAGCCATGGGTCCCTCCATGTGGACTCTTTGGTTGGTGGTCCAGTCCCTGGGAGCTCTGGGGATACTGGTTGGTTCATATTATTGTCCTTCCTATGGGGCTGCAAACCCGTTCCACTCCTTGGCTCCTTTCTCTAGCTCCTCCATTGGGAACCCTGTGCTCAGTCCAGTGGTTGGTTAACAGAATTCTCCTCTGTATTTGTCAGGCACTGGTAAATCAGGAGACAGCTATAATCAGGCTCCTATCAACAAGCACTTGTTGGCATTCACTATAGTGTCTGGGTTTGATGACTGTATAGGGGATGAATCCTCAGTGAGGCAGTCTCTGGATGGCCTTTTCTTTAGTCTCTGCTCCACACTTTGTCTCTGTAACTCCTCCCATGGGTATTTTGTTCCCACTTCTAAGAAGGACCGAAGTAACCACACTTTGGTCTTCCTTTTTCTTGAGCTTCATGTGGTCTGTGAATTGTACCTTAGGTATTCCCAGATTCTGAGCTAGTATCCACTTAGTGAGTGCATACCATGTGTGTTCTTTTGTGATTGGGTTCCCTCACTCAAGGTGACATTTTCTAGTTCTATCCATTTGTCTAAGAATTTCATACATTCATTGTTTTTAATAACTGAGTAGTACTCCATTGTGTAGATGTACCACATTTTCTGTATCCATTCCTCTGTTGAGGGACATCTGGGTTCTTTCCAGCTTCTGGCTATTATAAATAAGGCTGCTATGAACATAGTAGAGCATGTGTCCTTATTACATGTTGAAGCATCTTCTGGATATAGGCCCAGGAGTGGTATTGCTGGGTCCTCAGGCAGCACTATGTCCAATTTTCTGAGGAACTGCCAAACTGATTTCCAGAGTGGTTGAATCAGCTTGCAATCCCACCAGCAATGGAGGAGTGTTCCTCTTTCTCCATATCCTTGCCAGCATCTGCTGTCACCTGAGTTTTTGATCTTAGCCATTCTGACTGGTGTGAAGTGGAATCTCAGGGTTGTTTTGATTTGTATGCTGACTACTTTTGATGTCAACTTGAGAAAAGCCAGAATCATTTTTGGGAGAAAAAACAATTGAGAAAATGCTTATGGAGCATTTTCTTAATTGATAATTGATGTGAGTGGGCCCATCCCACACCGGGTGGTGCCACCTTTGAGTAGGTAGTCACAAATGGTATAAAAAAAACAGGCTGACTAAGCCATGAGGCACAAACCAGCACTCTTCCCTAACCTCTACATCAGTTCCTCCTCCAAGTTCCTGCATTTTTCAGTTCTGTTCTTGACTTTGCTGAATGATGAGCTACAAGCTGTAAAATGAAATAAATAAACCCTTTCTTCTCTCAAGTTTCTTTTGATTATGACATTTTGTCACAGCAATAAACGTCCTAACTAAAGCACACAGAGTTAGATGACTTTACCCTGTGACATATGATGTCACATTTGACAAGACAGCTACTGTGTCCTATATGAACAAATTCTGTTAACCTGAGATCTTGTGCTACTTAATACAATCTTACATTATTTGGTTGCTGTTGATTTATACAATGCATAGTGTCATGTGGCATCATGTTATATTTATGATACCATATATTCCATGGTGTGCATTTTATAGGATGTCACCTTGTGCTATATTACATCACATATGTACATGTTCAGCTCATGAACAGACCACACTCAAATCAGAAATTATCAAATGATAATCTTATTCTCTACTGACTAAAGCCTTGGAAAGATCATGTATCTAGTTTTCTCCTTTTGACATCAGGCCAGTTACTGTCTCTTTAAGGAAACTATATTCTGTTAAAACCACATGAGTAAAATTGGTGAAAATCTTTCCCCATTTTGTCTTACTGGTGGTGTCCTTTGCCTTACAAAAGCTTTTCAGTTTCATGAGGTCCCATTTATTAATTGTTGATCTTAGTGTTATTGGTGTCCTGTTCAGGAAGTTGTCTCTTGTGCCAATGCATTCAAAGCAGGTTCCCACTTTCTCCTTTATTAGGTTCAATGTGTCTGGTTTTATGTTGAGGTCTTTGATCCACATGAACTTGAGTTTTTATGGGATGATTAATATGGGTCTATGTGCATTTAAGATTTTCATCAACTCTGCATCCAACAGAGGGATGTAAAGAACCCAAAATATGTGAAGAACTCAAGAAACTAGAAATAAACAAGCCAAATAATCCAATTTAAAAATGGGATACATATCCAAACAGAGAATTCTCAACAGAGGAATCTCAAATGGCTGAGAAACAAAGGTATGCTCAACATTCTCACCCCCCCCCCCAGGAAAAATATTTTTTTATTTTATATTTTTTTCTCAATTTTTCTTTTTTTTACTAGATATTTTCTTTATTTACATGTAAATTTCTCCTTTCCCAGTTTCCCCTCCAAAAAACAAACAAACAAATAAACAAAAACAAGAACAAACCCCTGTTGCCTCCCCCCTCCCTATGCCTGCCACCTTACCCTCTCCCACTAATTGGCCCTGGCATTCCCCTACACTGGGACACAAAGCCTTCACAAGGCCGAGGTCCTTTCCTCCTATTGATGATCAAATTTTCAATCCTCTACTATACACATGCTGCCAAAACATTCAGTCCCACCATGTTTAGTCCTTGGTTGGTGGTTGGGTCCCTGGGAGCTCTGAGGGTACTAGTTAGTTCATATTGTTGTTCATCCTAAGGGGCTGCAAACTCTTCAGCTCCATAGATCCTTTCTCTAACTCCTTCATTGGGGACTGTGTACTCAGTTCAATGAATGGCTGTGAGCCTCTACGTCTGTATTAGTCAGATATTGTCAGAGCCTCTCAGGAGATAGCTATATGCTTGTCCTTCCTTCAGTCTCTGCTCCATAGTTAATCTCTGCCACTCCTTACGTGGGTATTTGGTTCCCCCTTTTAAGAAGGAATGAAATGTCCACCTTTTCGTCTTCCTTCTTCTTAATTTTCTTGTGGTTTGTGGGTTGTTCTTCCAGTCAGACATGCTCAACATTCTTAATCATCAGACAACTGAAAATCAAAACAACTTTGAGATTCCCATCTTACACCTCTCAGAATGGCTAAGATCAAAACACAAGTGACAGGCTATAATGGTGAGGATACAGAGCAAGGTGAATACTCCTCCATTGCTGGTGGAAGTAGAAACTTGTATAGCCACTAGGGAAATCAATATGGAGGTTCCTCGGAAAATTCAGAGCCAATCTACCTCAAGACCCAGCTATAACACTCTTGGACACACACCAAAAGCACACCCCATCCTACCACAAGGACACTAACTGGATGGCCAAGAACTAGAGGCTGGATACCCCCAGAAACTTGGAATAGAAACAAACATGGCCCAAAAAAAGTCAATGAAATGATTCCAAACGATATTCTGCTATACTCATAGACTGGAGCCTAGCCCAATTGTCATGATAGACTTCATCTAGCAACTGATGAATGTAGATGCAGAGGCCCACAGCTAAACATTAAGCAGAGCACTAGGAACCCAGCAGAAAAGAGGAAAAAAGGATTGTAGGAACCAGAGGAGTTGAGGACTCTACAGAAAACACAGCTCACAGAATCAACTAAATAGAGCTCACAAGGACTCACAGACACTTAAGAAACAGTCATGGAGCATGCATGGGCCCAATCTAGGTCCTCTGCATGTACATTATGGTTGTATAGCTGGGTGTTCTTATGAGACTCCTAACAGTGGGAGTAGAAGATTTCTTAGATTCTTTTGCTTGCATTGAGGGCCCTTTTCCTCCTACTGGGTTGTCTGATTCAGCCTTGGTACAAGGGTTTGTGCCTAGTCTTGTTGTAACTTGTTATGCCATGTTAGGTTGATATCCCTGGGAGGTCTACTCTTTTACTGAAGGGAAACAGAATAGGGGTGAATCTGGGGGAAAGGTTAGGTTGAGGAGGGAGGAATTCAGAAGAGTAGAGGGAGGGGAAACTGTGGTCAAGATGTAACGTATGAGAAAGAATTTAAAATTAAAAATAAAAACACATGCTAGAGGTTAGAAAGATAGGTCCATGGTTACGAGTATATACTGCAGAGGACTTTGATTTGATTCCCAACACCTGCATCAGAAGGCAAACAATGCCTTGCAACTCCAGCTCTGACGCCTCCTGCCTTTGTGGACACCTAAACTCATATGGACAAAATGAAAGGAACAAAAATAAATCTTTGAAAAAAATACACAGGCACTTATCCTGAAATGTTCTTCCTGTTTTCCTTCTAACATTCTCAGCGTTTCTGGTTCTACCTTATAGAAAAGGAAAACACCTTTGCTCCCTATATACCTGACAGACAGCTAACATGAAGAATATACAATGCTTCAAAACTTAATAGGAATCAATCAGTCAGTTGGTCAATAGACTAATGTAATGAATTGACAACAGATGAACACAAATAGTCAGTCAACCCATGAAAAATGTTTAATCTCACTCAGCCTCAGAAAAAATGCAAATGAAGACTATAGTGTGATTTCATCTCACCCCATCATTATGGTGGTCATTAAGAATTCATGACAACAAAGACTGATGAGGATGCAAATAAAACTGGGATACACAGTCAGTTGGGGTAGCCATTATGGAGATCAGTGTGGCAGTTTCTCAAAAAAAAAAACTGAAAATAGGTCAAGCACACAAGCCAGCTATGCCACTCCTGGGTATTTGCTCCAGGAAGTTCAAATCCATGCATCATAGAGACACTCTGTATCAATGTCTGTTATAGCTCTGCTCACTACAGATAAGTCATGGAAACAGCTAGGTATCCAACAACAGGGAAATGGGAAGAGAAAATGTGGAACACACACACAAGTGTGGCATTTTCAGGAAAATGGACACAACTGAACATCACTACATTAAAAGAATTAAGCCAATTTCGGAGAGACAAATATGTATTTCTGTAATTCTTGGTCTGTAGATTCTATATAAAGTCACTATGTAGGTATACACACACATATATGACATGAAGGTAGAAGAAACTATAGGGGACAGGAGGAGTCAGGAGGAGGAAAGGAGACAGTAGTAGAATAGGTTTCCCCAAGTATAAATAGTATAATACACTCAAAGTATATTACGTATTTTCAAGAAATTATTTTTCTGAAACCTAGAACTATATACAATGAAGATATTCCCATTAAATACTCTGTTTTAAAATGCTAATGAGACATGTTTTCCTATTCAACTTAACCTTTCAAGATAAAGAAGCAAATAAGGGCAATGTGTATCCTAGGACTTCTGATAAGATATCTGTCCACAAACTGAAGAGGGAAAAAGCCAACACTAGCATTAGAAGTAGACAGGAAATAGTCCTCTCAGTCACAGGAACAACATAGGCATAGAGGCACAGGCATCTTTGTACAAAGGAGGAAATGTCGTAATCAAAATACAATCTCATGAGAAAAACAGTTCCTGGGCTTTCCCAACAATAATCAAGGCTTTTTAAAGGTATATATAAAGATGTATCCTTAATTTTAAAACTATTGTTCTGTACATAATGCCAAGCGGAGAATATCAGCAAAAGTTGGGTATAAGCCCCATGTGTTGTTAGCTTTTCAAGTACTTATGTACTCTTTTCAGGCACAAGTCAAACTAACTGATCTGAGAGCACCCAAAAGTACTCTTTGCTTGTGTATACCAGTTTCACTGTATTTGTTTAATTACCAATGGTGACTTGACATTCTCAGTGATTAAAAGTCTGTAATGTTAAAATTATAGCCCGCCTGGATATAATTAAAATAACCCTTGCTTTAATGATTTCTAGCTGTATCTCCACTAAAACAGTTAAGATCAGTGTCATTCTTAACACTGCCTTTCACTTTCCTTGGGCTTCAGGAGGGATTTGCAAGAGGATCAGCTCCGCACAGAGCCAAGCCTGGGTTTCTCGTAAACTGGACACTGCCATCAGACTTCAATTTCTCATTGGTCTATATTTTCATATGAGGGGTTTTACAAGTATATTTTGTTTTGTTTTGTTTTGTTTCTAATACTGACAAAAGATCACCGTGAAATAACATGAAGTCTATGGGCAAGTGTGAGACATTTGTGAAAAGGAAGGGCCCTAGGAGTTTCAACCTGAAAGGGCCGCTTCTCTTCCGGAACACAGGTGGGACCTTGACACAGAATTGGAGAAGGGCCGAGGCTAACCACTAAAGAGAATGTGCTGACAGTGAGGGGGGACCAAAGGGGATAAAGTGGGAGGAGGAGCTTACTGCATGGGGAAAGGATTTGTAGCCAGACAGGTCGTTTAACTTAGTGGCGCTCTGCCCGTTTCCCAGGCCCTTCACCCTTGCTCCTTTGCTTATGATAGCACCTTGTGCTGAAGGCAAAACTAGTTTTGCTGATGTGACTCTTAGGCTCTTCTAAGAACCACTTTAAAACCTGGTTAGCAAGCATGACAGGAATGACAGTCTCAGTTGTACCTCCCTTCTCACACGGAACCCTGAAAGGGCTATAGGTGGGCAGCTTAGTTATATTCCCCCTTCCTCCCAACGGAGACAGCAGTCTCGCAGAGAGCTTTCCCTTCTTCCTTCTGCTGAATGCTGCCTACCTCCATCTCCACACAGCAGCCTTTGGTGCAATTATCCTCCGGGAATAGGCTTAGAAACCTCATCCATACTAGAACATCAAATGCAAAACCTAGCAACAAAAGTTAACAAATTATCGGACTCACCGAGATCAAGATGAATGCCGGGGACAAAGGAGTTAAGAAAGAACATGGAGATGACAAATCCCAGCACCGTCAGGCACTTGACAAGCAGACTCCTGTCTGATATTCTGTGCTTTGAGAGATAAAAACACAACTCATTTTCTCCGTACAGTCTCCTGATTCTTGAAGTGTGTCCACAGTACCATATGAATTGAATCACTATAAGTGCTTCCATTAAAAAAAAAAAATAGAACATTTTTGGTTTTGAGCCTAGCTTTTAACAGCTGCCAACCATTGAACAGAGGTGGGAGACCCCTATGGAAGAGTTAGGGGAAGGATTATAGAACCTGAAGGGGACGGCAACTGCACAGGAAGACCAACAGCATCAACTAACCTGGACCCCTAGGAGCTCCCAGAGACTGAGCCACCAACCAAAGAGAATACACAGGCTGGTCCAAGGTCCTTGGCACATAGGTACCAGAGGGCTGCCTTGTCTGGCCTCAGTGGGAAAGGATGCACCAAATCCTGCAGAGACTTGATGCACCAGAGTAAAGGGATTCCTGGGGGTGGGGGCATCCTCTCAGAGGCAAAGGGGAGAGGGGATGGGGAAGGAACCCCAGAGTCAAGAGAAAAATGATGATTCTGTTTCCTGAGTCCCTTGGAGGTGCTGTGCCCCACGGGCAGTTCATTACAACAAGAAAATGAGCAGAAAATAGAAACAAAGCTCTGCCCAGAAACCAAACTCATAATGTCAGGATATACCCAGCTCACATCTGTCCCTAAAACACCATTTCCTACATTACACATCAAGAATCCATGCCCTGTATATACTCTCTGGGTCAGGAGAGCTAATGAGCAGAAGCTGGCTCAAGTGATTGCTACAATGCCGTTTCAGGGGCACTTGGAATGCATCTTTCAGATGTATATGTATACTTTTATTTCCTGAAAAAAGTAATTCTGCTGTTTTAGAAAATGGTTTTTCTCATTAACATATAAGTAAATTATATCTCATCTAAAGCTACAGGAATAAAAAGAGCAATGATTTTCAATCATTAACTGAGTCTTAGTGTGGTGGTTTATATATGCTTGGCCTAGAGAGTAGCACTTTGTTGGAGTAGGTGTGGCATTTTATATATGCTTGGCCTAGAGAATAGCACTTTGTTGGAGTAGGTGTGGCATTTTTGGAGTAGTTGTGGCCTTGTTGGAATAGGTATGTCACTGTGGATGTGGGCTTTAATATCCTTGACCTAGCTGCCTGGAAGCCAGTCTTCTCCTAATGGCTTTCAGATGAAGATGTAGACCTATCAGCTCTTCCTGCAGCATACGACCTGGATGCTGCCATGCTCCCATCTCGATGATAATAGACTGAACTTTTGAACCTCTAAGCCAGCCTCAATTGTTCTTACAAGAGTTGTCACAGTAAAAGCCTAACTAAGACTTAAGTACTAGAAAGAAAAGGGGCCAAAACACAGAAATGGCACACGATGCAGATGGGCTGGTATGACCAGAGCCCCGTGTACACCTGCATCCAGATACCTGGCCTCAGGATGTTCTATAATTAACATGTAACTAGAAATGACAATAAAATCTAAAAGGAAAAAATAATCACCCTTTCTACAAGCCATGATTCAGAATCCCTTGAGAAAAGAAGACAAGATACCTTTCTCTGTAGCTCTTGAATATTGGTCTCCCAATTTTTGTCTTCCTGTGAAATTTGCCTGTAAGGAAAAAAGGATTCTCATTTCTCTGTTACAGAAAGCTCAATGCCCCGTGAGATTACCAAGGTGACGCCGACAGCTGTGGAAACCTAGATAGGTCTGTGGATCCTGGCACAGCGGTATAAGGGACAGCAAACCCATGAAGGTGACTAGGGGAATTAGGAAAGCTATTTCCCAAAGAAAAAGAACAAAAATAAGGATCTGAAAATTGAAGAAAATGTGAGAACAAATGTAAAAAAAAAAAAATTTTTCACAAAGAATATATGCCCATGTGTGAGAATGACTAGGGCTGGGGTGTTGTTCTAAGCCCACCCCTCAGGAACACTGAACCCCATAGGTGCTCAAGTGCTTCTTATAAAATGGCATGGTATCTGCTGTATTGCAGGTATAGCATTTATTGTAATATATAATACTATATTATATATTACATAATTACATAACTATAATTAAATGCTAGGGTAAATAGAGTCATTCTGCATTGCTTACAGAATAATAACAAGAAAAGTAGCTATACATATTCAGTATAATCATATTTTTTCAGTTTTTAGAAATATATGAATTTGCTTGGTAGTAGTGCACTGCATACCACATGTGTGTAAAGTCAGAGGATAACTTGCAGGAATTTGTTCTCCTTCTAACGTGTGGGTCTCAACCTTTATATCAAATTTCTTTTTGATCTATGCAGTCAGCTTGCTTTTTCTGTTTTGTTTTCTTCTACACTAACCATGGGAGGAATGATGCATAGTAAAGAAGGTCATTATGGTGAACACTTAAATGTCACAAACAAGCACCAAAGGAGACCGGCTGGGTATCCTGTGCAGCTCTCAAGGAAATCATGGCAGAAAGAGGAATAATTCTCTTCACTTTTCAAACAACGTTTCAAAAAAATGGTAAAGCAATAACTGCAGGACATTGTCCTGATTAATGATTAATATGGAAATTCCTACTACATTGCAAGTAGTATCACCCTGGAGAGACAGTTCTGGGTTAAACTGAAAAACAAACTGAGGGAGCAGTAGAAAACAAGTCAGAAGGCATTTTTCTATGGACTCAGTTTCACTTCCCCCCCCCCCTTGTGTTCCTGCCTTATTTCTTTCTGTGATGTAAGCTGGAACATGAAATAACCCTGTGTCCTCTTCAACTTGCCTTGAGTCGTGCATGACGTTTCTTACCAGCAATCGCAAGTAACAGACCAAACTGTAAGCCCAAATAAATCCTTCCTTCTGGAAGTTGCTACCGTGTTTAATTACAGCAATAGAAAATTAACTAATGCAGAAGTGTAAAAAGTACTGGGACCAAAAAATCGTTTTTACTCTCTTTGGTATCCTATGATATATGAATGCAGTGGAATATGTCCCCCATGCAACACCACCATTAAGCACAACTTGTAAGGAGCCCCTGGTATAAATCTAAGCAGGTTCCTGTCGTACCTGTGGAAAGTGTGCAACCTTTGGGCCAGCAGATGCTCCAGAGCGAGCACTTTCTCCAACAGCAAGCCACGCACAGCTGTCTCCTCACGGCTGGCTGGACTGATGCGCTGGGCAGTCAAACGCCAGACATGAATCTCATGCTTCAGTTCTGCAGAGAAGTAAGTGTAAGGTACTGAGGGTACTGAGTTTCTCCCACCCTCAGCCCTCAGCAAATGCGTTTCTGTCCATCACACACGGATGGCATCCACCCACAGACTCTTCACAGCATGAGCTATGATGGTGGAACCAGGTGATAGATCTGAACTCTGAAAGTCATCGTGGAAGCAAGAAAGACAATTTCAACGCTTCCTGAAGAAGGAAGTCCTTTATCAAGTGATATCTTTTTAAATTCATGTATTGATTTATTATTAATGATTATTATTGATTTATTATTATGTCAATAACATACTGATTTATTGCTATTATTATTATGATTATTATGATTATTATGATTATGATTATTTACTTGCAATGTCTTAACTCTAGGACTCAACAACCCTAGAACATTCTCATTGACTCTGCTTTCAACCAAAGTGTAAGCATCACTCCCGTGGTTTTAATATGGTTTGTCAAGGCTTCTCAGATGCTTTCTGGCTATAATTAAGTGTGCCTAGCTTATTCTCTCCAAACTATGTGGCCTGTTACAATGCAGCAAAGTTGTTGGGGCCATGCTCCTGGATGTCCTGTCTCCTGGACAGTAAGCTATTATAAATAAGCATCTCACTTTTAGCTTGCCAGGGTTGAGTACTGTGGTAGCAACACAAATGAACTCAGCCAATTGCCCCATCTTGGAATTTTTCAGAAACAGAACTCTGGAATAACAGCAGTATGGGTGTGGTTCTCAGGCAGCCATGCTTGGCACTCTCTAGTGGAGGATCTGCTAAGGAGTGGGCCATAGGAAAGCACCTCCTCCCGGGGTGTAGGGGGAGCTCCAGTGAGCTCGAGTGTGTCACACAGGAGAGATTAATCAGCTGGTGAAATCCTAGCCAGAAAGAAGCAAACAGCACTTTCACCCATCACTGAACTCAGACACCTTCTAATGGTGTCTGAAACACCATTAGAGACAGTTTTCCATCCATTGCTTCCTAAGATATTAAGCTATTTTATGAGACTTACATTTAACCTCTATTTTACAGTTTGAAACATATATAAAAGGAAAGAGCCAAGTTGGCAGATTAAAAGCAAGCCACCCTTTATAGTTCCTTGGCAGACTCAGACTGAAGCAACCAGGGAGCAGTTGACAGAACAGCTTGCAGGTAGCTGTGGACAGTCATTGCCCCTAAGCATGCAGCATCCCGGGAACAAATAAATAAATACCTCCCTGGTGATCCTATGGGAGATGCCCCCTCCTGCTTATGAGAACTTCCCTTGGTTTTGAAGAAGAGTCCTACAGAGAAGAATCGGCACCATGGGAAGATATCCATACCCACCGACAATCTCACTAGGCTCCTTGTTATAAAGCTTTCTGTTCCAGTACAGAAGTCTGAGGAGGGGAAAGGAAACCAGGAGAACAAGGCAAATTCCCAGGAACATGTGTGCTGTGAAACCAGCGAAGTCCAGGCCCTGGAAGAGAAAAGGAGAGGCATGATATGTGAGCCGTAAGGAGGGCTGAGGAAGAATGTAGGCTGGAAACACAGGGGAGCTCTGGAGACCTTTGGACAAGGGTCCTGCCACCAAACATGGATACTTTGTAAGTTTGAAACGGTTAAAGCCTTTTGTTACTGCTGTTTTGGTTTGGGTTTTTGGTTTTTCTCTTTGAGACAAGGTTTCTCTGTGTAACTCTGGCTGTCCTGGAACCCCTCTCTGTAGACCAGGCCAGCCACAAATTCGCAAGAATCTGCCTACCTCTGCCTCCCAAGTGCTGGGACCAAAAACGTGTGCCACCATTGCCTGGCTAGTTAAAGCCTTTTTTATATAGCTTGTGTTTTTGAAAAGCCAGTACTTACATGACTTACAAGCCATGTAAGAAAACAAAAATAGACTATTACAACTAGCTCCAGACTAGACTTAGTCTGTTTTCACAGGGTTAATATGTTGCTCCAGGATGAAGAGAAGTCAAAACACTGAATAACGTTATTTAAAGACTAATTTTTTTTAATATTTGACAAAAGTACCTGTTGCCATGGAAAGTTGACATCCTGGGCTGGAACCTGCAGTCTTCCCATTTCCTGGCTACTACTGTGTCTCCAGAGAGCACGGGAATTACTGCAGGGCTCCTAGGGTTGGGAGGCAGCTTCTCCCTTTCTTCCTGCTTTCTCTGCCTGCCTATGGGGCTATGTGTCATGGTCATCGGTTGAGTGTACTTTATATTGCTAAAAAAAAATCTCCCCTAGGTTAATTTGTTAGAAAATAAATCAATAACAACCTTGATTAATTTTGCTCTTTAGTTTATTTTGTTATTTTATTTCTAAGTTTAAGCAAACATGTACAGCATCTCTTGAGCCCCAGTAGCAGAGATGAAGCCTTGAAGATGATGATCTCTGAGAATTCAAGCAGTACCATAACAGCTACCGCCTTAAGGGAGGGGCCAAGGGTATCCTAGTACTGTGAGGTACTGGGATCTCAGGGAGTGAAGGATCTTGGCAGTAAGGATACGGTCACAAAGCACACAGCAGTCCAGCTGTGCCATAAGACATGCTCACACAGGTAGAAGATAGAAAGCCCCACATGCTGTCAGTAAGCCACTGTAGGGGGACCACTTTCCAACACCTCTTAGCATATATATAGTTCAAGCTAATTGCAACAACCTCCCATGTAATGCGGGTGTAATGGTGTCACCAAACCTCTCCCAGAACTCACCACATTCTGGCAGTTCTTCAATGAAAATACTATATAGAACTTTATTTTTATCTCCAGAATTCATACCCCAAATGTCTGATTGAAAAAAATAGCTAGGCTAGCAGAGGGCCTGCCTCCAGGGC
>JADRCD010170273.1:2375-15107 GCA_019843815.1 Montemys delectorum | reverse complement strand
ATGGGGGAGGGGATAGGAAAGAGGGGAGAAGAAATGGGGAAGGGTTGCGGAGTGAGGAAGAGAATGAGTTTAGGTGAAAAGCCCTTTGCTTCGCTCATGCATGGACATCTGTTAATGCTGTCTGCCTGCTTCCAACCCTCTTTAGCACCCCGGGCTATGAAGCATAGCCTAGTAAGAGAAGCTGGGTCAGAAGTGAGACTTGTCAGCAGGCAGAGCTGAACAAATCCAGAGCCACAGCAAATGGCTTCCGTGTCATCGAGCTAGGAGTTGCTGACAACCTTCCCACCCGACCCCGGTCTTTGAATGACCACCCCAAAACATCGTTCCCTCTGCCTTCAAACCCCTCACAGCACTAGCTCAGCCATAAAAACCCTCTTTGCAGTTAACCACCACTGCCCTGTCTAGGAAGCAAAGCCAGGGGGACCATGGAACAACTTCAGTTTCTTTGCAAACTGCAGATGCATCAGAAGAAACAAACGCTGAGCGGGCAGAGCGGATCTTTCTTGGTACAGACAGCCCTCCGACTTAGAATGTGGGCTTAACAACAGCTTTAATTCCACGGGGCTTTGAGAAAGGCCAATGCTTTCTTTTTTCTGTTTCTCCTCTGCTACCACTATTTACATAACAAATCGCTACAAAACGCAATCAATCGTGTCAGATGCTGGAAATAAATTCTTTGGGGTATAGCTATTTTTAAACAACCCATAGTTATAGGGATGTTTTAAAAACATGCAGAGCCTGAGCGTGTTTCAAAGCATAAGTGGTTACAGGGATTCGGCATTTTTAGGCTTGTGCTGACCATGGACTAGGAAAGTTTTTTTGTATAAATTCTGAACCCTCTCAGGAATGATGTTTAACAGATACACAAAAATTCAGCTTGGCTGTGGATTGAAGCCCTCTTACCAAGCAGGTAGGTGAGAGTCCCCAATGCCAGGACCTCTGCCCCGTGAGAGTCCCCTTCCCACTCTCCTTCTTCCTCCATAGGAATCATATGTTAGTAGAAAGAACACTGAGTTTTTCAAGACTTTATGCATCATTCTCAGAGCTGGTATCTATGGATTCTTTTTCTGTCCTACTTTCCCAAGTATACTGTTCTCACAAAGATTTTTCTTCAGTCTTATGGGTCTCTTTACTGTGACTTGTGTAAACACCGCCTTAGTATGAGTGGACACACACATACTTGGACATGCAGTCACACACACACACAGTCACACATGCAGACACACACACACACACACACACACACACACACACACACACCACTTTCCTGCCACTCTTTTTCCCAAAAAGCTCATGCTCTTTAGAAATTACCTCGTCTTACATCTATCTATAAAATTTTCCTAAGATTCTATAGTACTTGTGGTTCTTTACCAAATAAAATAAAATAAAAATAGTATTAGACATTTATTCAGTATTCTTGACCTCTTTGTCAGAGCTAGCTACCTCTGGCAAGGTTTTGTAATGTTGTTCAGGCTAGCCTTGAACTCACTGTATAAGCCAGGCTCCTCTCAAACTTTTGATCCTCTTGATTGCAGGTGTTCACCAGCCATGCTAGTAAGTGCTCTTTTTCAAGTCTCCTTTAAAAACTCTTTAAGAGATAATCAAACTCAAGCTAGATCTGTTTGATATAGGAGGAAGCCAATAACAGCAATTAGGTGCAGGATTCTGGTAGATAGGGATTGAATGGCTGAGTAAGTATAAGAGGTGATTATGGTTATCTATGTTTAAATGGTACAATCCATAGACTTGGTGGCAGGCCGAATATTACCCTTCAGATTTGCAAGGTTCCACTGAAGGCTCCCAGCCCCATCATATGTTAACCGGGCTTCCTAGTCCTAGGATTATTGGGAGGCTCCACTGCTCCTCCCTGTCTTGTAGTCCTCCTTCTTCAACATCTGTGTATACAATACGTCCAAAGAGAGACAAGCTTTCCTTAGACATACTCCTGTAAAAACCAGTATCTCTTTGTTATTATTAACATAAACTTTACTGTTTCTTTCTTACTCTGTGACACTTGTCTGTATTTTTAAATATTTGAGAAATTGCCTAGCTACTAATAGTGAGAATACTCTCTACTTTATTCATTCCATATATCTCCTACTTCATGGGCAGTAGGTGCTCAGCCAATACTGGGGAAGCTTTCTTCACAGGGAAAGATTTAAAGAGGTCCCACTAACTTGAGATCTTAAATGGAACGAAATTCCTAAATGAGCCAAACATGAAATTATGAAAGGAACAATAAAATCAAACTCTTTCCAATCTTTATCTTAATGAAGATGGAAGGGCAAAATCGTAATCAAAGCAACAAACTAGTAAACACTGAGATACTGAATGAAGAGTGACTACCCTTTTGCAGAGACAGCTTAGCTGGAGTAATTTTTTTTTTGAAAGCTCTGTGATGGTTAAGAGCTCATAAGATGAGATCCAGCGCATTCAGGGCAGCTTGGTCTTCTTGGGGGTCCTGGAAAAACTGGAGAGGGAACTATCACAAAAGCTGATATGTTCTTTTGCTAGGCTGCCTTGTCTGGCCTTAGTGGGAGAGGATGCAATTAGCCTCACAGACTTGATGTGCCAGAGTTGGGGGATACTCATGAGGTGCCCCACCAGCTCAAAGGAGAAGGGGAGGGGTGGGGGGAAGAACTGTGTGAGAGGGTGACCAGGATGGGAGCAGTGAGTGGGATGTAAAATGAATAAGTAAAAACAAATAAAATTTGTTTTCAAAAGAGCTCATCTGAAACCTGGATTATAATACTTATATGTTAGTAGTGTTTGAATACTACAGATCCTCCCAAATTCTAGGCAAGTGTCCTACCACTGAGCTATGACTCCAATACCTTGTCATTTGTGCTGGACTCTGTAGTTTAATAACTTTATTTGTGCTTCTTTATTTTTAGTCTGTAGTATTTAGTTTGCAGTCTTCTGCACTATCAATCACTACAACTTTGGGCAGCCCTGATGTACAATTCTCCATTACAACCCAGAGAGAGTATAACATTCTTTACTCACTGACTTGCTTTAAAAAACAAAGGCAACATTAAAATGGATCCCAGATGAAAGAGTAGTCCTTATGTCAGTCTCCCTTTTGGTCTCAGTGTAAGAGGAGAATTTGAATTCATTATCCCCAACCCTGTCACGTTTCTATGTGCATATTTGTCTAAATCTCACCTTTTTTTTTTTCCATTACTGATATATAGATGTAGAATATATGTATATATAGATGTAACTGCTTTCATCACTCAGCGAATTTTACCCTTTAAACGTGTGAAATCACCCTCTGAAAGGGTGGTTCACACAGATTGCCAGAGGTCTGAGAACCTTTATTGTGTTCCTGAGCCAACAGAAAAGACCCAGTCCATAATGACCTCAGATACGGTGTCTTAGAACACATATGCATACATTACATATGTTCAGAATCCCATGTGCATGCTTTCAGCCTCTGCAATAAAGGTTTTAGGAAGAAGTCCCAGCAAAATGGCCCCAGAAGAAGGCCAGCTGGGCCCATGTCTCCTCAAGCAGCTACACATATGTGTCTTTAATATGAATAAAAGTGTATGTGTTGGGAAACCTCTCCCCCACTGCCATAACAATGAACCTGTGCCATAGATACAGGGTGCGAGTGGTGAGAGAGTGGTCCAGTCCTACTGGGTGCACACTTCTGCAGAACCAGAAGGTTACTAAAATTTCTGCTGGAGTGTCTGTTTTCAACTTACTAGGAAGATTAGATTCCTCTCATGAATCGTTGCACAGTCTTAAATAGATATTGCATAATAAATTTTTGTCACTGGATCTTTGACGAGTTACATCAGGATTAAATTAAAGGAGACCTGGAGGGTGCAGAGGAGGACATTTCCCTTCAGTTTGCCTGGAGTTTTGCTGTCTTAGTCCTCTGCCCTTGCATATTGCATTTTCAGTTTATGATCTAAAGCCTGTCTACTGCCATAACAAAGAAAATACTAGCATGCTTGTCACAAGGACAAAATGTTTGATGTACAGCACATGTTGAAGGCACTAGTGTACTTTTTGATGAGAATGCCAGGAAATATCAGTGGGAGAACTCCTACCATCCTTAAATAAAAGACCTTGAGAGTACTAAAGTATCCCTTGGTTGGATCAGTATTCCCAAGTCATTAGAACATGCCTTTTACTCCTGGGATGTATCCAGGAACCTGAAAAGCAATGCTTAGTGAGTAGAGAGCACTCCCAAGCCTATGGAAAATGTAAGTATCTTCTTTTGTCTAAGACAGAGTCTTAACCACAAGTATCTATCTTTTGTTCTCAGAAGAGATGAGTAGCCTGTGTTGTGAACTGTCCTCAGCAAAGGGCAACAGGTGCTCTGTAGAAGTAAATTTGACTATACCTTACTTTGATTTACTTAGTTAGCTCTATTTTCAATAGTCTATTCTGTTTTTGGGCCCTCACTTGTGTGTGTGTGTGTGTGTGTGTGTGTACATTAGAAAGTATTGCTTCTAACTTCCCCAGTATTCTTCGCAAGCTCTGGTAACCACTGTCCTATTCTGCCATCTCTCGAAAAGTCAAAGATGGTTTTTTTTTTCTGTTTTTTTTTAAATTTATTTTGTCTTATTCTTTAAAATTTATAAAATATTATAACAATAAAAATGAATTATAAAAATTGTTTAATATAAAACAATAATCAATTGAACAGTCTTATGTAGATGCTTGTCTATAGCAATACTGGAAATACATACATTTATCTCAAAATAAATTTGAAATAACTCCAAACATATTAACTATATATTTTAAAATAATACATCACTACTAGAATTTTTTAAATGAACAAAAATAAAGTCTTTTTGTTTCTTTGTTTTGTTTTTAGTAGAGGTTAAAGTCTTGGCTCTTACTGTGGTACAAGCTCAAAATAAGAACAATTTTTAGACATTGGAATTCATTGTAATAAGACTGTACTTCAATGACCCTCACATCACCAAAGGATTTTACCTCCATCATAGCCAAACTGAGAGTTGACAGCTGTGCCAAGGAATGAATTGTAGGCATGATTTTTGGATACAGACTTCCTGCTATGGTCAAAGCTATTTGACTTACATGATTGTCATCATTCTCAGCCCACAGAGAACAGGTTACATTCATTTAAGAAATGGTGTGTATATTAAGAAGATCTATCCAGGAAGTCATTCACCAACAGTTTCAATGAACAATGGTTCTGCTTGGAGGGTGGCACAGACATTAGGTGAGGGTGAGAATCTGGTTCATTGGCTGTGATGATTTTGAAAAGCATTCATCTGAGAGAAAGAGTAACTTATAAAGTCATCTTCTTAAAACTTGATACAATAGTTACAAACATCAGGCAAAGCATTCAGTCTCACTCTTTGTTGTTCTCTTACAAGCTACCTCCCTAGTTAATTATTTTTTTTGGCTGTATAAACTTTTGACATATGCAAGCTGTTCTGAAAACCATAGTATAGTATAAAAACATGAAATAAACAATCCTACTAATAGAGAGGCTGAGATAGGAGAAGCCTGATTTCAAGACCATTATGTGGAACCCATCAAGACAGTGTCATGTACAAACAAACAGAAAGTGTATATGGATTGTATAATATTGGACCTATTTCTCCAATTACCAAATTAGAGAGACCACTGGATGGCAGCCAACAAATTTCTAATTTCTCATATTTTGGGATTTCAATCGATTAGGATATGCTGGTAATATTAATTTTCATATATAGATATTTAGAAAAATTAAGTGTTACTTCCTGTTATTTTTGTTGTTAGAAGTGGAATTAGGTTTTTGTAGGTTTGTTGAAAGATTACTTTCTGGCTTCTTTTAGGGTGTAGTTTTGTTCTTTATGTTAGTGTTTTCCATCTATTATCTTTTGTAGGGCTGGATTTGTGGAAAGATATTGTGTAAATTTTGTTTTGTCATGGAATATCTTGTTTTCTCCATCTATGGTAATTGAGAGTTTTGCTGCATCTCTTTCTTTAGGTTAGAGAACTTTTCTTCTATAATTTTGTTGAAGATATTTATTGGCCCTCTTAAAGAACTACAGGAAAATACAATCAAACGGGTGAAGGAAATGAATAAAGCCATCCAGGATCTAAAAATAGAACTAGAAATGATAAAGAAATCAGAAAGAGAGACAACCCTGGAGACAGAAACCTAGGAAAGAAATCAAGAGTCATAGATGCAAACATCACTAACAGAATACAAGAGATAGAAGAGAGAATCTCAGGGGCAGAAGATACCATAGAAAACATTGACACAACAGTCAAAGAAAATGCAAAAAGCAAAAAGATCCTAACCCAAAACATCCAGGAAATCCAGGACGCAATGAGAAGACCAAACCTAAAGATAATAGGTATAGAAGAGAGTGAAGACTCCCAACTTAAAGGACCAATAAATATCCTCAAAGATGGTTTTAAATGCACACTTTATCACCACTCTTGCATACTACTAGCTCCAGCCCTCCTGTTGTGGTATCTCCTCTGTGTGTGTGTGTGTGTGTGTGTGTGTGTGTGTGTGTGTGTGTGTATGTGTGTGTGTTGGGGGATGGGGGTGTGGATGTGCTTCTATCCCCAAATCCTTTGTAACCTCTATGTGGTTTTCAGAACTTAAGTCCTATTTTTCCACAGATGACATTTAATAGAACCATAAAGAGGTAGCGGGTGGCGTCTGGCAGAAGTGTACAGTCCACTGAGGCTCCCCGTGCCTTTAAGATAAGATGCTATCTTATCTTAAAGATAAGATATATAGATATAGAAGATAAATATATAAAGATATATATCTTATATAGATATATATCTTGTATAGAGATATATATCTTATATAGAGATGTATAAGATAAAGATAGGACAGCCCTATAACCTTCATCTTTGCCATTGTGAGCTTAAAGAAACTTGATCTTCGAAGAACACACTGGAGGAAAGTTACCCATAAAGCCTGCTGTACCATCTTTCTAACTACCATTGAGAGTTTAGGAACTTTATTTTAATGTTAATGCCTATTACGTGGGTGTTTTGAACGGTTAGTTACAACTATCATTACTTATGACAATTACATTTGCTCTTTATTCACATTTAAAATGTAAAATAAAGATCCCAAAGCATGCATGCAAAGGCATGTTATCAAAGAACCTATCAGGAAAAGAAATGTAAAACATTTGAGTTTTAAAATGGAAGCAGTTGTTTAGAATGACGTTTGGAGACATCTTCTCATTCTACCGTGCAGCCCCACTGGGCATACACTGTAGTAGAAGACACCAGCAGACCGTTTCTCTCTCTAGACAGGACCACAGAAAGGACTCTTGCATGGAAGAGATAGAACAGGACCATGAGTAGCAATGATTTCAGTGCAGGAAAATGAACCCAACAGTGAGGCATCTTGTCTCCACTTGATTCTCTGAAGCAACCAGAATGCGGACTGCATCCTAATGTCTTATCCCAGTACTCACTGGTGAAGCTTAGTCACAAAAGATGCTTCACTATCTAGAATCAACAAGTGGGAATACCAGGAAAGACAACAAATAGAACTTACACCCAATACAATAATTGTAGAGAGAGCACATCAGAACATAAACATTTTATAATCCTGGAAAATTACAAGAGGCAGTTATCTCCCTTATAAAAACAAACAAACACAAGCAAAAAAGAGCCCAGTGAAGAACATAGAAATGAAATTTTGGTTGATGGAATTTTTTTAAGTATGTACACTGACTAGTGAACTAGGCATCATCATCATCATCATCATCATCATCATCATCATCATCATTATCATCATCGTCATCATCATCATCACTACAAATTAGTCAGCTAGAAGATTGGATCCATGAATTCTAGTATAGAACATAAACAGAAAAATTGATGAAAAGTGTGGAGAAGGACTGATATAGAAAACAGGTTCAAAAGTTTAGTATATTTAACCGTAGGGCCATTGAATACAAGTTGTCTTAGAGATATAAAACAATAGTGTTTTATAATAGTGGCTTGCTCATAGGACCAAAAGCAGCATGAGGAGGAAAGAGTTTGTTTCAGCTTAGTATCCTGTTCACAGTCCATCGTGAACGGATGTCAGGACAGTAACTTAAGGCAAGGGCCTGAAGGCAGGAAAGGAAACAGAGCCGATGAATGAATGCCATGTGCAGCCTGGAGTCCACCTCCAGGCTTGCTCAGCTTGCTTTCTTATGTCACTCAGAACCACCTGCCTAGATGTTGTCCTGCCCACAGGGGGTGGGACCCTTTCACATCAGCCATGTGTCAGTCAAATGCATCACAGGCTTGCCTACAATCCTGACTTGATTTTCCCTCTTCCCAAATGACTATAGCTGGTGTCAGGTTGGTAGTAAACTAGTCAGAACATGAGGCAAGAGAGAAAGGGAGAGGGAGAGAGGGAGAGAGGGAGAGGGAGAGAGGGAGAGAGAGGGGTAGAGAGAGAAGTGATGAAGAGAGGTATTACATTCTTATAGAAGCAGTCCACCCACCATAACAAACGAAAGATAAACATACAGAAATTCTGATAGGAAAAAAATTTTAAACCCAGAGTTCTTCACTTACCAGGCTGTTGTTGAAATGAATGAGAAAAATACATTCTCCTAGACGCACGGAGTTTTCGGTTACTATTCAGGCATCTTCTTGGGTGTTTGCCTCTTCAAAAGGAAAACAATTCCAGGAAGAAGTTAATGGACAAATGATTCATTAAGTAAATAAAGTAATAAAATAGTGTGCTAGGTATTAATAATTATTAATGCTGAAGCATTCTTTTAGATAACCTCTAAGTGAAATTACAGATGATATCAAGTGGAATGTGGCGTGACTTGTGACCCCTGGATTTTGTAGGAAATACATTGGAAAGCCAGGCCATTTTTCATTGTTCAGATTAGTGTATTGATATTTAATTACTCTAGATTCTTTGAAGATGACAGTTACTATGTACTTTAAGAATTTAAGTTTTTTGAACCAAACATTAGTATTTTCTTGTTAAATCCGTTAGAAGGAAAAATAAGCAAAGACAACTGGGTGAGTCCAGCAAAAGTCAGCAGGAAAGGAAATAGCTAGAAAGCTTGGTAACTATAACTGGGAAGTAAATTCAGCTAGGATAAAGCCAAATACATACAAATCATGAGTGGGTAGCTTAGCCTGGACAGCTGAAAGCTCTAGCCAAAATGACAGAAATGACCCATGAATGCAGAAGTGACGCTGAGACAGAAAGACCATTGTTGAGACCTTTTAAACTTTTATTGTTCTTTGTGTGTGTATAATGTGCACCTTCATCTCTACAAGTTCCTTTCTCACAACTCATGATCTTTTGTGGTGGTTTTGTTTTAAAACCCACTGAGCTTAGTCAGAATTATCTATGTGAATGTGGGTTTTTAACTATCCTCCAGAGCCTAATGGACTCTTGTGGGCACACAACTGAAGATAGTGGCTGGTCCTCCCCCAGAATCTATCAGCTGTCAATGGTTTAGTAAGAAGTAGTGAGCTCCTTCTCTGTTAATGGTTGACTCCTGGCAGATCTTACATTGCAGGCAGACATGGCTACTGTGAATTCATGAGTTTATTGGCTGTGCCATTGTTGATACCCTTGGGTAATCTCTGTGATACATGAACGTCACTCATTTGTAGTTCAAATGGGAGGTGCTGACTCACTTGGCTGTGAATGATTAATGATCTAAATGTGAAAGGATAAGGCAAACCAAAAAAAGATATAAGTAGTGTAAGAAAATTTGGATCATCTTTATAATCTATTTATAAGTCACATCAAGCCGGGCAGTGGTGGCGCACACCTTTAACCCCAGCACTTGGGAAGCAGAGGCAGACAAATTTCTGAGTTTGAGGCCAGCCTGGTCTACAGAGTGAGTTCCAGAACAGCCAGGGCTACACAGAGAAACCCTGTCTTGAAGAAAACAAACAAACAAACAAACAAAAAAAACAACCAAAAAAAAGTTAATATAAGTCACATCAAAGTGATTTAAAAGGTGAAAGATATGTGGTATTTAATTAACTTTCTAAAGACTAAATATGTTAATTACATATACATAATCAACATTATCAACAAATTCAGAAGATGGGTAATGTCTGGGAGAAGCTTAAGAATTATATTCAACCTAGATAGATAATCAAGGCAGGCATGAGGATGGGGGAGGCAACAGGAGTTTGTTCTTGTTGTTTTTGTTTGTTTGTTTGTTTGTTTGTTTGTTTTTTGGAGGGGAAACTGGGAAAGGAGAAATTTACATGTAAATAAAGAAAATACCTAATTTAAAAAAAAAAAAGAAAATCTAAAATGTTCCATGGGTTATTGGACCTTGAGATCATAAAATGATTCTATCATCATGAAGGATTCTTGACAGTCCTAAATAAATTAAAATTGTGTAGACATGGCTAGCAAGCAAGTCCACTCTTGTCCAAGGAAATCTGCATTTTAGCACCAGGGACACTTAGAGGTTCAGGAAGAGTTTGACCCACTGTTAACAATAGTTGAGTCTTTGTAGACCATTGAATGTATTTAGTTAGTGGAGGATGTGGTGCATTGGGCAATCAAAAGGCATTTCATCTCTTAATAGTTATATTTTATAGTGAGCGGTATAATGAGAGTTCTATTAGCTAGAGCCATTAAAATCTATTCGGGAAAACTGAGGAATCAGTAAAATGCATGCAACACACATGAAAGAGCCTAAGCTCAAACCCTAGCACACAATTAAAAGTGTTTGCCTGTAATTCCAGCACTGGGGATGCAGAGGCACCCAGTCTAGACAAATGGGTGAACTTTGAGTTCATTGAGAGACCCTGCCTCAAGAACAAGCTGAAAAGCAATAGAGGAAGGCACCCAGTACCAAGGTCAGGCCTTTACATGCACATGCACACACATACACGAACATATACGCACATACATGAACAATACACATACACATGTAATTTTTCAATATTTTTAAGAGTGTTAAGTCTTAGTTTTGTTTTATAGACTTCATAGTTAAAGTTCACTCTTGGTAGTTAAATGAAACGTCTCAGCTCCAGGTTGGGTCCAATGTTTATACAGTCAGGAGCCTCAGGGATGGTCCTGTGGTTTTAATAAGGAAAGTTTTAGATGAAGATGAAGTTTACATAGTTGCTTCACATGGGCTTGATGGATTTCAGTTGGAAGTTGTCTGCGTTTATCTTTGGGCATATCAATTTTAAATGTTTAAATGTCTTGTAATTGTTTTTAACTCAACAAGGATTTATTCAGGGGAATACATGCAAGAAGAAGAGGAGGGGGGGGAGGAAGAACAGAAAAACCAAACAAGTGAAGTGAGGAGGATTCAGACCACCTCTCACTCTTGACTTTTATGCTGTGTGCATGTATTCAGGGCACAAAGGGCCAGCAACATGCACCAATACAGTGCCGGAAACCTGTATTACATCCATTAGCTTAAAAATCCCCCATGGATCCTGCTTTGGACAATAACAAAAAAGGGAGGCTTGGGACAAGATGTTGAGTAGGGATAAACATTTAAATGGAAGAACTTCAGTCTAACTTCTAATTGTCTTTTTGTGTCAACTAACACTGACAAATCTTTTACCGTGTGATTTGAAGCTTTGAGCAAATCACTAGTAGTTTTCGTTCAACTGTTCCATGGTTGGACTTATTGGTTAGCCCACCCTTTAAAATGCCAAATATGAGGAACATCACAAGCAGATTACCTTCCCCAGCCTGCTTCAAGTATGTAGAAAATGGCAGGTGCTGACGTTTTCTAACTTCATTGTAGGAATGGTGTTAAACAATCCACAAAGTAATTGCCAGTAATAACATCATTGTTTTGTGGAGCAGCTATGCCTGGCATGGCTGGGCGTCATCATTTTGCCTCCTCAAGATAAGCAGGGTTGGGAGGTTTTGTTTTGTTTTTGTTTTCTTCTTTTTTATTTAAAGTTAGGTCTAAATTCTCTACTTTTGCCTCTTTTCTCCCTCCTTTGGATTTTTTTTTCAATCTGTCATTAAGTTTCTTTAAGAAACTTATTTTGAAAAAAATGTAAGGGAAGGAACAAAGCTAGCAAAGAAACAGATGTGTCCCACATAAAATATGCAATAAATCTTGTCCCACAAATTCTTTGCTCTGAAGTTTCTGACAGAAACTGTCAAATATCCACTTTAATTCAGGTATAAAATGTTCACTCCGTGTCATGGCGCCAACTGCCATATGCCAGAATAAAGTTAGTGACCCGCCGTAAAAACAGCAGCATAGGCACCTTTGAAACCATACAAGTCATCGTGGGTGAGAACGAGCCATATAAATCCATGGGGAATTAATCTGGGCTTTGCTACTATCCTGCTGTGCATTTACAATGAGCTTCTACTCCGGCACAGCAGTAGTAGGAATACGTTTTAAAAGGAGAGAGAAAATAAGGAAAGCAGTGTATCCCCCTAATGAGCCAGTGCGGGGGAGGGGCTGCCAGATCCCAAGTCAGCTGCTTCTCTTTCCCCCTCCCCCAGCTCTGGAATCCCTTGAAGAGATGGGCCCCAGCCTGGATTGAACATGTGGGGTTCCCCTTCAGCCAGCTCAGCCTGGCTCAGCCCATCACGTGAAACCAATCTCCCCAAAGTGCAATCATAGAAATGACTTCAGCTTCATAAATCATCCTTATCATGCATCCCGCAGAAGGAGGCGAGGCTATAGGTTTTCTCCAGAAAAACATTTCAGGCCTCTGATTTCACAAGCTATTCCCAAACTCTACACACACACACACACACACACACACACACACACACACACACACACACACACACAC
>JADRCD010170269.1:2755-13366 GCA_019843815.1 Montemys delectorum | reverse complement strand
AAAAAAAAAAGAGAGAGAGAGAGAGAGAGATTTGGCAGTGAAGGCAGTAGATTCCTCCTGGCCCTTGGTCGTCCCTGAAGCTCTGCTATGTGCCAGAGTCTACTGCTCCATCTTGGGAAGCCAGATCTTCAGAAAGAGGCTCCTTTGCCCCATTTATTAACTGCCAACAGTCATTAAGCTGTTACTGACTGTTGCAGCAAGTCAGAGCACAGTGGTAAGCCATGAAAGAGACGCCAGGGACCTGCAGCCTGGAATACAGAGAGGAAGCAGTGGGGCACAGCTGAGAATCCTCCACTGAGGAGTTGGGTGTGTGGCTCAGCAGTAGAGCACCTGAATGCAAAGCCATGGGTTCCATCCATCCCCAGCACTGCAGAACACACACAAAATAAACTATTAGAAAGCCACTCGGCAGGCTAGGGCAAAGAAGATCATCTTTCAGGGCAAGCCTGAGCCGTATAGCAAGACCCTGACTCAACATTGACAAACATCCTGTAGGACAGGGCAGGGACTAAAGATCAGAATGGTGGGGCTGCTGTGAGACTGAGGAGCCTCAGAGTATCAGGATGGAGATGTAAGATGATGTGGGAAGGTGGGAAGAGTGCGTTGGGCACTGGAAAGGCTGGGAGCCATGCTGTGCACCACACGTGCAGCCCCAGCCTCAGGATCACCCTGCGTGTCTGCTGGTATGCCCACAGGTGTGATTCGCTCACTGCACGAGATGGGCCGCTTGGAGCATACCTTCTGCACAGAGACCCGGCCCTACAACCAGGGAGCCCGGCTGACAGCCTTCGAGCTGGTGTACGAGCAGATCCCTGCCACTCTCATCACTGACAGCATGGCAGCTGCTGCCATGGCACACCAGGGTGTATCAGGTCAGTGGGCTGGGCACGGTGGAGCAGGTAACGCCTCGGGCATTCAGAGCCAGATGTGTGAACTCCCTAACTCTCCTCCTCTGACCCTCAGCCGTGGTGGTGGGAGCTGACCGTGTTGTTGCCAATGGAGACACAGCCAACAAGATAGGCACCTACCAGCTGGCCATCGTCGCCAAACACCACGGTATCCCCTTCTATGTGGCTGCCCCCAGTTCATCCTGTGACCTCCATCTGGAGACTGGAAAGGAGATTGTCATAGAGGAACGCCCCGGTCAGGAGCTGACTGACCTGAATGGAGTCAGAATTGCTGCACAGGGTAAGGTGTGGGGTTTGACTCTCTAGGTTTTGTGGGCTTCAGTGGCATGAGCCACTTGGCTCTTTCAAGATACTCCTTAGCTGGATTCTGATAATGGAGGTTAAATTCAAGGCCAGACTATGTAAATAGTACTGAGGATAGAGATGGAGCTCAGTAGGTAAAGAGTTGGGAAAAGGACTTGAGTTTGGGGCTCAGAATGAACTTTTTTTTTTTTAAAGAATTATTTGTTTTATGAGTACACTGTAGCTGTCTTCAGACACACCAGTAGAGGGCCTCAGATCCCATTACAGATGGTTCTGAGCCACCATGTGGTTGCCGGGAATTGAACTCAGGACCTCTGGAAGAGCAGTCAGTGCTCTTAACCGCTGAGCCATCTCTCCAGCCCCAACCAGAACCAGCTTTTTAAAAAGCCAGGTCTGGTGGCACAGGTTTGTAAGCCTAGTGCTAGGGAGACAGAGAAGGCAGCTCCCTGGGCCTCCTGGACAGCAGAGTACAGTCAATGAGCCCAGGCGTACTGAGAGACACTGTCTCAAAACATAAGTTGGACAGTTCCTGAGGAACCACAACTGAGGTTTGCCCCTCACTCTATACACGTGCACACACATAAAGAACAGTGCTGGGTGTGGTAGTGCAACCTGTAATGCCACCATTCCAGAAGCCCAGGCAAGAAGAGTCGCACAAGTTCAAGACTACCACATGGTACAAGTGAGTTTCAGGCAGCGGGGGCTACGAAGTGACGCTCTGTCAGAAAGACGTGAAACCAACAAGTCTCAGCCTGGATAAATGTCTGCATAGAAAGCCAGGGATGGTGGTATATACCATACCTGTGATCCCAGCACTGGGGAGGCTGAGGCAGGAGGATTGCTGAGAATTCAGAATCAGCCTGAGCTACATAGTGAGACCCCACATCTCAAAAATCAGAGCCAGGTTGTGATGGCAGTGGCACACACCTTTAATCCCAGCACTTGGGAGGCAGAGGCAGGCAGATCTTCAAGTGTGAGGCCAGCCTGGTCTACAGGGTGAGTTCTAGGACAGCCAGGGCTGCACAGAGACCCCGAGCCCTGGCAGGCGCTCAGGAGGTTGCGGCAGGAAGATTGCCAGTTCAAAGCCAGCCTAGTTAATATTAACTTCATCCCAAAATAAACATTTTAGGGACAGCCAAGGATGTAACTCAGGTATGTATGGAGTACTTGCCAGTATGTGCAAGACCTGCGATTTAACCCCAAAACTATATCAAAAACATTTTAAGTTAAAAACAAATCAAAATACATCTTATACAAAAGTCTCAATAACAGAGACATTATAAAGTAGTTTGCTAATTATCTTGGTGGTGTACATCTGGTAAACCTAGCCCTCAGGAAGTAGAGGCCGGAAGACCAGGACATCATAACCAACCTTGGCTACATAGATAATTTGAGGCTAGCCCAAGCTACCCATATGGCCCTGTGTTAGAGAAGTAATTGCTCCCCCGCCGCCCCCGAGACAGGGTTTCTCTGTGTAGCCCTGGCTGTCCTGGAACTCATTCTGTAGATCAGGCTGGCCTCAAACTCAGAAATCCACCTGCCTCTGCCTCCTAAGTGCTGGGATTAAAGGCGTGCCTCACCACTGCCGGTAACTGCATTTTTTAAACTGGTTTTCGAAATAATCTGTGAAGGGCTCCAAAGAACAGGGAAAACAGATGCAACAGCAAGGCATACCCATGTCTGAGTCAGTGCAAAGGCCCTGGGGTGGATTCTGAAAGGGCAGGCAAGACTGGGGTAAAAGTCATCCATAAGGCTGAAGCCTTCCTGGGCAGCGCGAAGACGCTGTGCTCTTTCTTGGTCTCAGTGCTTGCATCCCTATGCATTATTGGCATGTGTGAATCACTAGAGTCTCAGGACTCTGGAATCTAAGAATTACTGTGGTGAGAACAAATGCCAACAGCCAGGTTCTCAGAGCCCACCCCAACCTCACCTGCCCTCTCTCCTCTGCAGGAATCCGGGTTTGGAATCCTGCCTTTGATGTCACCCCCCATGAACTCATCACAGGTGGCATCATCACTGAGCTGGGTGTCTTTGCCCCCGAGGAGCTCCGTGCTGCCCTCAGTGCCTCCGTCTTCTCAGAGGGACAGACCCCAGATAGTCCCCAGGTGTGACTAGCTGGCTCGCCCTGGCTTCCTCTAGTTTTATAATAAAGTACTCAAATGGCTACCCAAAGTTCCTCTTCAGCCACATTCCCTCTTCCAGCTGCAGGAGCAGATATGGTTTGCCAGGTTCTGCAGAGGTTCAGCATCCATGGCAAAGCTGCCTGAGGTCACATCCCAGACACATCCTTTGAATGATCTATGCATGGAATGAAAGACAGATGTGGGGGTCACACACCTATAACCCCAGCACCTGGGAGACTGAGACAGGAAAACTTCTTTGGAGTTTAGTCTACCCTGGACTACAGATTGAAACAATCAAACAAAAGTAGAAATATCAGGATGTTCTCTTAGCTACATTTGAAGGTTTTTTTGTTGCTTCTGTTTTGTTTTGTTTTTCTTTTTTCTTTTGGTTTTTCGAGACAGGGTTTCTCTGTGTAGTCCTGGCTGTCCTGGCACTCTGTAGAACAGGCTGGTCTCAACTCAGAAATCCACCTGCCTCTGCCTCCCAAGCGCTGGGATTAAAAGTGTGCACCACCACTGCCCAGCTCTTTTTATTTATTATATTTGAGTACACTGTAGCTGTCTTTAGACACACCAGAAGAGGGCATCAGATCTCGTTACAGATGCTTGTGAGCCACTGTGTGGTTGTTGGGATTTGAATTTAGGACCATCTGGAAGAGCAGTCAGTGCTCTTAACTGCTGAGCCATCTCTCTAGCCCCTCGTTTTGTTTTTCTAGACAGGATTTCTCTGTGTAGCCCTGGCTATCTAGATCAGGTTGTCCACAAACTCAGATATTCTCCTGCTTCTGGTTCCCGAGTGTTGGGATTAAATGCATGCACCACTGCTGCCTGGCTATTTACTTTTATTTATGTGAGTGTTTTACATGCAAACCCTAACCCCTGGTGCTCCCTAAGGCCAGAAAAGGCCACCTGATCTCCTGGAACTGGAATTACAGATGGTTGTGAGCGCCATGTGGGCGCTGGGATCCAAGAATTAAACCCAGGTCCTCTGTGCTAGAGTAAC
The DNA here is from genome assembly GCA_019843815.1 of Montemys delectorum. Classification (NCBI taxonomy): domain Eukaryota; kingdom Metazoa; phylum Chordata; class Mammalia; order Rodentia; family Muridae; genus Montemys; species Montemys delectorum. The sequence continues at coordinate 9,029 of JADRCD010170269.1, read as the reverse complement.
AAGTCCTATGAAACAGGACACCAAAATTCAGTAATCAAGATAAATATTTGTGTTTTAAGACAGTCTCTTTGTAGCTCTGACTGCTCTTGAACTTGCTCTATGGACCAGACTGGCCTGGAACTCACAGAGACCCATCTACCTCTGCCTCCTGAGGAAAAGGTCAAAGGTGTGAGCCCCTACCACTTGCTTTGCTATTTCTTGAGTCTCTGAACCTGGAACTCAACAATCAGGATACACTTCAGGGTCCTCCTGGCTTCAACCTACTTAGCACTGGGAGAGCAGGTGTGTGCACCAGTGAATGCTGGGGATGCAGCTCAGGTTTTCATGCATGAACAATAAGCACTTGCCATGTTCCCAGCCACCAGCTACATATTTTAAATCTTTTTTTTATTTTATTTTATTTTATTTTATTTTATTTTATTTTATTTTTTTTGGAGACAGGATTTCTTTGTGTATCCCTCCTGGCTGTCCTGGAACTCACTCTGTGGACCAGCCTGGCCTCGAACTCAGAAATCCACTTGCTTCTGCCTCCCAAGTGCTGGGATTAAAGGCGTGCGCCACCACTGCCCGGCTTATTTGAACTTTTATGTATAAAAACCACATGTTTTATAATACACAAATGTGATCTCACTCCTGAAAATGGTAATATAGTTTTCCTTCCAACTTTCTGGACAGCCGCTCCTTTAAGTCTGCCGCTCCGTGTCCCGTGAGGCCTTGAGTCTTTGCGTCCCGCGATAGACAATGACGTCCCGCGACTTCCGCTCTCCTGCGCGTGGCTCCACCTCTTCCGGTTTGCGGTGGATCATGGCGCAGGGACAGCGCAAGTTCCAGGCGCAGAAACCTAAAAGTAAGGCGGCGACAGCGGCGGATCGGAGCCGCGGGCCTCGGAAAGGCGGTAAGGAACGGGGCGGGGAGGAGGGAGAGAGGGCGGCGGCGGACTCGGGAAGGACAGCCGGCACTCACCGGCTGGCGTCTCTCCCCCAGGTCGAGTCATCGCTCCCAAGAAGGCGCGCGTCGTGCAGCAGCAGAAGTTGAAGAAGGTGAGTGAAGCGATGCGAGTGATCCGGGAGGGCGGACAGCGAGAGGATTCCCAGCTGCCAGTCTGGGTCCTCCCTCGCCGATGAGTCCGGGCCCCGCCCTTAGCTTCGGAGGGCTACGGATGCGCGGTAGCCACCGTCCGCTGATAGCCTCGAGGTTTGGTTGTTGTTTTTAATGTATATGAGCTTTCTGCCACGGTGTGTGCGCGCGCGTTTGTACCAGGAGAGGCCAGAAGAGGATGTCCAAAACCCTAGAACTAGTGTTAGTAACATAGGCTTTTGAGGGCGGTGGTGGCGCACGCCTTTAGTCCCAGCACTTGGGAGGCAAGGTCAGGCGGGTCTCTCAGTTCGAGGCCAGCCTGGTCTACAGAGTGAGTTCCAGGACAGCCCAGGCCTTTAATCCCAGCACTCAAGAGACAGATGCAGGCAGATCTCTGAGTTCAAGGCCAGCCTAGTACATTCCAGGACACTGTCTCGGAAATAAATAAAAATAAATAAATAGTAAAGTGCTGATTTTTTAAAGAGATGGATTTATTTATTATCTGTAAGTACTCTGTAGCTGTCTTCAGACACACCAGAAGAGGGCCTCAGATCTCTTTACAGAGGATTGTGAGCCACCATGTGGTTGCTGAGATTTGAACTCAGGACTTTCAGAAGAGCAGTCAGTGCTCTTACGCACTGAGCTGTCTCTCTCCAGACATTAAAGTGCTTTTTAACAGCTGAGTGATGCTCTAGCCTCCCAAATAATATGCTCTAATTATGTATGTGCGGTGTGTGCACTTGATGCATATGCCCACAGAGGCCAGAAGATGGCATCTGATCTCCTGGAGTTGCAGGTGGTATGAGCTATGAGCCCGACCAGGTCGGCTGAGAGAGAAGTATGTGCTCTCACGCACTGAGTCATTCCTCCAGCCCAGTTTTGTTACCTTTTGTTCTGTCTGCTTCTGTGCTTCTGAGAGAGATCCTCACACAAGCCTAGGCTAGCCCGGAGCTGTATAGCCTAGCACTCCAGAGGGCTGCGGTGACTGGTTTGGCCCACCGCGCCATTTATGTAGTGCTGTGGATTAAACTCAGATTTGTGCATACCAGTCAGGCACTCTACTAAAGGAGCCAGGTCTCCAGTCCATCCACTCCTTACCCTCTATTTTCCTAAGATAGCGTCTCACTATACAGCTGTGGCTAGTCTAGAATTCACTGTGTAGACCAGGCTGGCCTTTAATTTACAGAGGTCTTCCTGCCTCTGCCTTTTTTTTTTTGGTTTTTCAGACAGGGTTTCTCTGTGTAGCCTTGGCTGGCCTGGAACTCAGAAATCCACCTGCCTCTGCCTCCCAAGCGCTGGGATTAAAGGCATGCGCCACCACGCCTGGCTGCCTCTGCCTTCTGAGTGCTGGAGTTAAAGGTGTGCACCACATCATCCAGCTCCAGCTTTTTTTGGAACAAGGTCTGACTCTAGCTCAGGCTGGCCTTGAGCTTGCCCTACCTCTGTTTCTTGGAGTGCTGGGAATATGGAGTGTGCACACAGCATCCAGCTTTTTATTGCCAGAGTGAGCTGGTAATCCAGGTGGAAAGGACTGAACTGATTAAGACGTTAGAGAGTCAGAGGCTGGAGAGTGGGCAAGAGCACTGGCTACGCTCCCACGAGACCAGCACCCACAAGGGAGCTCATAGTCAGCCCTAACTCCAGTCCCAGGGGATTTCCAGTGCCCTCTCCTGCTCTCCACCGGCACTGCATACATGTGGTACACAGGCAGTCATTCGGGGAAAATACTCATACAGAAAAACGAAAAATCAGGAGCTCCAATCTGGCTTAAGTCTTTTTTTTTTCCTTAAAGATTTGTTGTATAGCCAGGCAGTGGTGGCCCACGCCTTTAATCCCTGCACTTGGGCGGCAGAGGCAGGCGGATTTCTGAGTTTGAGGCCAGCCTGGTCTACAGAGTGAGTTCCAGGACAGCCAGGGCTATACAGAGAAACCCTGTCTCAAAAAAAAAAAAGATTTATTTTATGTGTATGAGTTCACTGTAGCTGTATTTTATGTGTAGGAGTACACTGTAGCTGTACAGATGGCCGTGAGCCATCATGTGTGTGGCTGCTGGGAATTGAACTCAGGACCTCTGCCGGCCCCCCTCCCTCCAGCCCTGCTTGTTCTGGCGTAATTCACTGTAGCTGTCTTCAGACGCACCAGAAGAGGGCATCAGATCTCATTTACGAGTAATTGTGAGCCACCACGTGGTTGCTAGGATCTGAACTCAGGACCTCTAACCTGCTGAGCCATCTGGCCAGCCCTGGCTTAAGTCTTAAGCTCATTCTGTCTCCCTAGATAGGTCACCCAACAACTTGCTCTGCTCCATGGGGTACCGACTCTCAGGTCCTAAGTGAGCTCCTCCCACAGCCCACCACTTGACCTTTTGCCTTCTCGGGTTCAGAGGTCATTCTTGAACATGATTCATATGCAGTCTGGCCCCTTTAGCATCCATGCAGAATCCACCTACTTCTGCCCATCACCTCCCAATCCACCTTCAGGGTCAGCTCCTAGCCAGCTCTGCCCTCTCACTGCCACAGCAGCTTAGGCACCTGCCTGTGCTCAAAACCGGTTCCCTTTCTGTCCATAACCTTCCTGTTCAGCAAAAGCCTAAGTCCTTCACCTCCCAGTCCTCATTGCTTTTCATCCTTTGGCCTGTCCCTCTGCTGGACCTGATACTCTCTCAGACACTACACAGTGTCTCTGGAACCTTTTTTATTAGTGGTATTTTTCTTATGTTCTCATGACTGACACGGTGTTGTCTTCCTCAGAACTACTATGCTCACCCCACAAAGCCGTCATGGTCATAGGAGTTCAGGCAGAGCAGGAGTAGGTGGGTAGCTGTCAGTCAGGGACTTAAACTGCCTCACTTGGAGCCCTAGGAAAATGGGTGAGACATGGGACAGAAAGGGCTATCGCCATTATCCCTGGCTTTCGGACCCTGGGCTTAATGCAGGAGCCTCTGTTTTCCCATCTGTAAAATGGGTGTGAGCAAAGACACAGAGATAGAAGGGTTCGGTTTGCTTTTGACCTGAGCATAGTAGCATACAGGCCTGCAGGGCTGAGTGAAGGTAGGAAGATCTTGAGTCTGAAGCCGTTTACAAAGAACAAAAGGAAGGTCTGTGTATGTTCAGGCAGAGTAAGGACTTACTGTGTGTCCCCACAGAGCCTGGAAGTGGGGATCCGGAAGAAGATCGAGCATGACGTGGTGATGAAGGCCAGCTCCAGCCTGCCTAAGAAGCTTGCACTGCTGCAGGGAGCATCAAAGAAGCCGGGGGCCACCACCGCTGGCAGGACAGCGTCCTGAAGGCGCCAGGACCCTGCAGATGACCGCACAGGCTGGCTGGGCTTGAGGTGGCACCCGAAACGACAACGGCAGGGCAGGGGCTGGGAAAGCCTCAGGCTTGCTCAAGGGTGCTCAGCTTCCTCCACTGGTGTGGCAGGGTGTGATCAACTCGGCTCTGTTGTCTCTCCGGCGGTTCAGTGGGGAATTCGGGATCTCGGTGGGAATGACCTCACTCCAGGTGCCCGGTCCCCACCCCAGTCATCTAACGTCAGCCACCGTTGTCTATACATGAGGAAGGGTCCTGTATCTCCAGCGAGGCACCACCTCCTCCTGTCACACCAGTAATCCAGAGCCACTTGGGGACACTCCAGTGTTACCCAATAAAGCTGTGTCACAGAAGTTGTGGCCGTTCTGGTGCTTTCCTGTCCTTGAGGGACTCACACCACTCTAGTCACTCAGACCTGCTGGGCCACATGTTGGTCATGTCATACACAGGGTGCTTAACCAGGTGGCATCTCCTGTGGTGTGGCCCTGGGGCGAGCATTGAGTGTGCTGCTGGCCCATCCCTTTGTGCCCGGCCATTTCACCCACTAAGGAGGCAGAGACATCGGATCACCAGTGACTGCCCCAGTGTTGAGGTGAGCCCAGTGTTGGTCCGAATTTAGTGTTGAGACTGTCTAGTGCTCCCAGACTGGCTTCTGACTCACCTTAGCTGGCTGCTGGGGATCTGATCCACTTGGTGTGTGCTAAGCAAGCACCCTGAGACACACCCAGTGCACTTGGAAAGCACAGGAAGGACCTGCTGGGTTTTAGTCATGCCAGGACACAGTTGCTGTCCTGTGAGCATGGAGGGCTCCCTGAGAGGCTGGGAGGCAGTTGTTAGTGCCTCTGCCTCCAGTTTGTGATGAAGTAGTGTCCGGGCATGCAGCTTCCTGCCATGCCTGCCTTCTGGTACCCTCACCACAGATCTAGAAGAATGGGTCTGCCCCATTGTGGATACAGCCCCAAGAACCATGCGACCCTCAGTGGCCTGTCTTGGGTTTAGTTGGTTCTTAGACGGGGTATTCCTGTGTAGACCAGACTGGCCTCAAACTCCTAAAGCTGTACCTGCCTCTGCCTCCCAAGTTCTGAGATTAAAGTGCCTCAAGGCCAGTAAAAAAATTTTTGTGTGTATGTGTATATGAGCACGTAAGCATGGGTGCCTCAGAAGGCCAGCGGCACCCATCATCTAGGGTTGGAATCGCAGGCAGCTGTGAGCTATCCTACAAGGGTGCACAGAAGTGGAAGCTGTTAAGTGTTGATCGCTCTGACTCCTCAGGTGTTTATGATGGTAAGAATAGGATGTCTGGGTGTGGTGGTGCATGCCTTTAATCCCAGCAGTCAGGAGGTAGAGGCAGGTGGAGCCCTGGGTTCCAGGACAGCCTGGTGTACCGAGTTATATAGACCCTGTCTGAAAACAAGAGCTCAGTTGTCTGCTGGTGGACCACAGCTCGCAGCTCCATGTGTGTGGGGTGGCACTTGCCGTTGTGTTAGAAGAGCAGCTCATCACACCAGGCCAGCACATTTCCACGGGAGAGGTGTATTGGGGGAGAAAAGGACAAAGGGGGCAACGAAGAAGGAGGAAATAGGGCAGGCAGGTGGGTGCTGGGAGTGTATGGCGGTTGCCGTGGCAACAGACACACGGGTCCTTTTGTGGTCACCTGGTGTGAAGTCATCGCTGGATTCAGAGGTGACCAGCGGCTGTAAAGCCTGTTCCTGGCGCCAACACTTGCAGAGGAGTGACACAGGAGCAGTGGCTGGGTAACAGCTGCCTGGCTGAGCTGCACCAGGCAAGCCCAGATGGAAGGAGCAGCCTGTCTCCATATGGAATGCCTCCCCAGTGCCTGCCGCCATCCATCTCCAGTTCAAGCCTTTGCACACACCCCAAACAGC
>JADRCD010170268.1:0-23512 GCA_019843815.1 Montemys delectorum | reverse complement strand
CCCCCCCCCCCCCCCGGTCACAATCCTTTCCCACCACTCATAGGAGAGCTTTGATTCTAAACAAACACATAGTAGTTCTTTCATGACTCAGGTGGGGCCTGACTGATCTCCACAGGAGCAGCCAGAGCACACAGCTGGGTATTTTCCAGCAAAGATGTCTCAGGGACTCTGCAACATACACAATTTTCCTTAGCAAGAAGACAATGCTGACTGTGCTGTGGCTATGTTCTACGTTCTCTGGGAAGCATATGCTTTTCTAAAGCCACGTCTCACTTAAGATCTCTAATACCTAGCACATGAGTGAGCATCATCCCTACCAAACAAACAAAGATACACACACACCTGCACCCCCAGCAAATGAGATTCAAGGATAAACACTTTGTCCATGAACCTGAGTTGGCAGAAGGACCTGCTGGGGTGGGCATGTGGTCTGTCTGTGTGCACCTTGGTAATGGATACGAGTTGCCTAGCACATGAGGACCAGTGATCAGGGAACCCCAGATGCAGCAAAAGGTAAATAAATATGGCCTGGTATTAAACCAGGACACGCCCTAGAAAACAAATTAAAAACTACAATCCCAGCACCTGGGAGGCAGCAGCAGAGGCAGGAGGATTACCTGGAGCTCATCTGGGGCTATATAATAATACTCTCTCAAGAAACAAGCCAGAGTTGGTAGCATACACCTGTAATCGGAGCACTTGGGAATCTGAGGCAAAAAATTAGGACTAGCCTGGACTAATGGTAATACCACCTCAGAAAACATGGCAAGGGGCTGGAGAGATCAAGACTACCCTGGACTCCATGGTAATACTGCCTCAGAAAACACAGTAAGGGGCTGGAGAGATGGCTCAAAAGTTAAGAATAAGAGCATTTGCTGCTCTTGCAAGGGATACAGCAATTCCCAACACACACATGGCGGTTCACAGCCATCCTTAATTTCAATACCATGGGATCTGATGCCTTCCTTCTGACCTCCTTGAGTACTGGGCATGTGACTGATACACAGACCCACAAGCAAGTATAACACTAATACACATAAATTTAAAAAATAAACTAAAACAAAACCCTAACACTGTCACAGCCAGTGTCCAGCATAGCAGGGATGTCAGAGCAGCCAAATCTCACTCAGTAGCCAACCAGATGCCAATGGGTGGTGGCAAACCATTTGGCAAGACACCATGTTACAGTCTTAAAGTCTTAAAACTAGGTTTGATGTCATGCCCTACTTCTAGGATACCACTCAATTCCTCCTCCTTTTACAGGTACATGGTGTTGAGCAAAAATACCACTGTGAGGCCCTGGTGGCAACAGAAAGGCCCTTCCTCCCCGTGTGGAGTTCTGGCCTTTTGTATTTTGCAGAGCTGAAGTTTCCACATGAGAGTTAGCTGGGCAGTGGCTAAAGAACAATTCTGGCCATTTGGAAGGAGATACAGCTGAAGATCAAAGGTTAGCCCCTCACTGCCACCGCCCCCCCCCCCCCCCGGCCAACCCCAAGGCCTTTGAGCAGGTGACCAATAAACATGGTGTCTATCCCAAGGCTCAAGGGTCATACCTGATGCCACGGGGACCCAACTCCCTGCCTTCCTTCCTGAGCAGGGCTCTATCAGATATGTAGGGGTCATCTAGGCCAGCTTTCCATTCCATAGACACCAGTCCCTAGCACTCACCTGGCCTCAGGGTCCGGGACACGGATCCTACCATGCTGCCATGGCCACAGCTCTGTCAAAAGGCAACTTATGTGGATGTGCTGGCTCAATGTGCTGGCCAACCTAAACCAAGAGATAGAAAAACACTGAGTTCCATAAAATGGTTGGGAATCAGGAAATTTCAAACTTCTCCAGTGCTGTGGTGTAGCTCAGTGGTGGAGCCTACTAAGTGTGAGCAAGACCTGGGTTCTATCTCCAGCATCCACAATAGAAGAAAATGCCTCCAACCATAGGAATAGTGAACTCTGTCTGCTACTGCTGTCCTCCACAACAGGAGCCCAAACAAGCAAATCAATTTTAAGGCCTAATGGACATGGAGTAACCTGTGAACAACACCCCAGACCTATCTTCGAAGCTCTCAACAAAAGCATGACAACAACACTGAGTAACAGGCCAAGTCCAGATAGTTCTTATTTATCACCCAAAACACAGTAAAGGATTGAAGGGCTGTCCTCACAGCAAGCCAGGAGTAACAGAATTAACTTAACAGGTTAAGACCAAGCTGACACAAGTGCTGATCTAATGTGAGGATGGTCTGGGGGCAGACCCCATTTTATAAAACAGAGACCTGATACATCTGATACTCAGGAAACCTGCCCAGCACCCAGACCAATGGGGTCTCTGCTCTGAACCACCACCAGTGCTGAAGTACAGGCTTGTCTGGCCCTGAGGATGAGGAGAGCTAAGTGCCCAGGGAAGAAGAGACTGTCTGCTATACAGATATGGCTGGGCAGAGTGGCTCCAAGGCAGGCCCCAAAGTCTGTGGTGTCAGGCTAGGTCCCACTATTAGAATTTTATGCACCTGGCTTGCCCAGTATCAATACCACCTCTGTTCTCTTTTTTTGTGTCCATACAAATCCCAGGAAAACGTACTAGTAAAAAATTGGCTTTGTTGCTGTTTTTAAAGGAATGGCTCGGCAGTCAGCAGCGCTGGCGACTTTTGCAGAGAACCAAGGTCCAGTTCCTAGCACCCACATGGCATATATACATGTAAGAAACACTCACACACACTTTTACAAAGAAACCTTTTCTTTTCAGTTCTCAGTTGATAATACAAGATCTCACTATATAACTCTGGCTGATCTAGAACTCAGAGGTCTGCCTGTCTCTGCTAACTAAGTGCTGAAATTAAAAGCACTGCACCAGCCGGGCAGTGGCATTGCACACCCTTAATAATATTAACCCAGCACTTGGGAGGCAGAGGCCAGCCTGGTCTACAGAGTGAGTTCCAGGACATCCAGGGCTACACAGAGAAACCCTGTCTCGAACCACCCCCCTCAGCCAGAGGCAGGAAACCCTAGTGTAGGTGCCCAAACACCTGTCCCTCTTCAGGATCAAGGCCAGCACAAACAGACCCCACCTTGTTATGATTTCAAGTTTACTGTGGATCAAAGCAACAATTTCTGTAGAAGCCACCTTTCAGTTCTGAGTCTCAACTTGTTCCCAGGCTAGCAATATGCAGCCAGATCATGTCTCCCGGTTGGTGGCCAATGCCTACACCTCCAGCTTATAGTCCCACGCTCAGGAAGAAAGCAGTGAAATCGCATATAGAGGTCAAAGGACAAGTTTCGAAAGCTGGTTCTTCCCTTCCACCATGGAGGTTTAAGTATTAATTCAGGTTAAGTGGTCACATGGTGGTAAACCTTACTGGCTAAGTTACCTTGCCAACCCTTGCCTGTATGTTCGCAATTTGTGATGGTCTGTCTGAGTTAGTAAGACCATCAGTGAAGTGAAGGCTACAACAGAATCTGTTTACAACAGCATAAAAACGTGATGCACAAGGGAAAAACCCACAGCATGTTAAAGCCCTGGCACTCACCTGAGACTGAGATAGGAAGAGGGTTGACTGTAGGACAAGACAGATTTTTGTCTCAAAAAAACCCACACAGAGCAGGAATCAGGCCTGGGTTCCCTCTCCAATGTCACAAAAGTAAACAAAACAAATGGAAAGAAATCTCTTACTCATGGTTAGGGGGTACAAATTCTCTTCCTAAGTGACCTACAAATACAATGCATCTGCTCTCAGAAACCCTGAGCAGAGGCTGGGCACATAATTGTAGTGCTTATCATGCAAGTGTGAGGTCTCATAGCCTATAAAGAAGCTGGATATGGTGGCATATCCATACTCTTATACTCTCAGAATGGGGAACAGAGGTAGGAGGATCACCTAATTTCAGGATTAACCTAAAATCTATCTGCATAGCCCTGAGCTATCGTTAAATTCATTGCTATCCTCATGCCTCTGTCTGTTGGGATCAGAGGTATACATTACCCTCCCAACTCAATTCTGCTAGTTGTGATATTAAATGTCTGGAATTTCAGCCACTTCTCTAAGTGCCCACACTGTCCTCTCTGCTAGGGTGAGGGATGTTTCTGAACTGAGTTCCTTATTTCAAGAAGCCTCTGGACAAGTAAGATAGCTTAGTAGGTAAAGGCACTTACTACCAAGCCTGAGAACCTGAGTACAATCCCTTAGAATCACATGGCAAATAGGAGAACCTATTCTCACAAGTTGATCCACCCATGTGTACAAGCAAGCACGTGCACGCACACAAATACACACACACAAATACACACACACACACACCACAGACACTCTTAATCCATCTATCAATGTAACTAACAGACTGGACTCAAAACATCATACATACTCCAGAGGCCGGCCAGCCCAGGGCCCATACACCCAAATAAATCTCATTTTTGGACTTCTGGCCCAGCCTTGTACACCAAACACTCTCCCATTGTGGACATTTCACATCTGAAACAAAACCTCTGTGAAGATGGACTCTCAAATCCAGGTGATCAAGAGGGATGCCTGCACCTGTAGTCGCAGCCACACAGGAGGCCGAGGCAAGATTATCTGAACCAACAATAGACTAGCTCCAAAATAATAAAAATAAACACCAATTTTTCACTCTAAACTGAGAAAGGCCAAAAAAAAGTAACTACCAGGGCACTGTGACACTTAAAAATCTAAGAAATACTTAATCCACGGAGCCTCACCAGATTCCAGAAGCCTCTACCCTGGAGAAGTACTTGAACTTACTATTAGGCTACTCTGCTGCCTCCTACTGTACCTGCTAGTGGCCCCCAGTCTGCTCCAGAGTTTAGCAGGAAGGCACCGTCAGCCCACCCATATCCAGTATAGCTCCAGTGTCTGTCAAACTTCCCACCAAGCAGCAAGGCACAGGCTCTGTTATCAGATTTTGCCTGGCTTCAATTCAGAAACCTAGAGCGTATGACACGCAGCTAGTACTGTAAGTTTGTACTTGGGTAATAGGCTGGGATGGAGGAGTCAGTCTGGGGAGTCCAGAGTAGCAGCTCCTCCAGTCAGTCAATGTGAATCTCACGAGAAATGAGTAGAGATCGAGCAGAGCCCACTTAGCATTCCCACAACAAGGAGCATTTCTTGAAACTAAAATAATCATGTGATTACCGCTGCACCTCACTAACTGGGTTCAGAAAGCTTTGCTGTTTTTATGCCAAACTCATACATTTAAAACAGTATCAAGTAACCCTTAAGTGCACAATTACCAGCTCATGGGAAACTCTTTACCTCCCCTGATAAATCATTATGCTTTAATTTTGACCCTGCACCTGGGTCCTCCACTCACACATACACCCTTCCCCTATATCCCACCCTGACCTTGTGTCCTATTTGGAGAGAAATCATACTTTGACAGGAAGATAGCCATGGGAGCCGCGGTCATGAAATCAAGCCTTGGCACTGTGGCTGCCCCATCTTTTGTTGTTATATGATCCTCTGGGGCAAGGCCTAGAGGATGTTCCTTTTAACTCCAGGATGACGGCAGAAGTAAGAGCCCAGTAGGTGACTCATGGGCAACACAGGTGTTTGAAGACACTGGCACTTGACAGTAAGGGCTGACTACACTACACTGCTGGGCCTGGACCTGCATGAGTGTACCCCTCTACTCTCTGTCCACCACCTGCCCTCACTGACACCTGTGCAGTCTGCATACAAACATTTGCCACCTTGGCCCCCATATTCTGACAGATTCAAGAACCCAGTACTTCTCCTTGCTCCTATCTCTGACCCTCCCAAGCCCAGAATGCACCTGCCCTGCACAAACCAAGCATCTACCCACTTCACAAAGCTCACCTGGACCCTCTCTAGGAGTAGAACTCATAACACCAGAAAGGGAGAAACCAAGGCAGGTACTAGTAGAGCACCAAAGGAGGCACCACAGTGCTGGCAGGTGGAAGAGAGTTAGGTCAAACCATTGACTCGAGTATTCCCTTTTTTTTTGAGACAGACAGACAGACAGACAGACAGACACACTCACATTCTCTCCCTCTCCCTCTGTCCCTCCCCTCCCCACTCACTCACTTCAAGGATCAGCCCATCATGGCCTCTCAAGTGCTAGGATTAAAATATGTGCCATCATACCCAACAACACTGAATCGTAATTCTTTTCCCATTTTGCTTCTCAAGACATGGTGTCTCTGTGTAGCCCTGGCTGTCTGGGAACTAACTCTGTAGACCAGGTTGGTCTCAAACTCAGAGACCTGCCTGCTTCTGAAGTACTGATTTTAAAGGTGTGCAACAGCAGCAGCAGCAGCAGCAGCAGCAGCACCACCACCACCACCACCACCACCACCACCAGACTGAAGCACAATTCTTGCTATAGCTCTGGTGGCCTAGAATTCAGAGTTCCAGTTCCTCCCAGATGCTGGCAATATGCACACTAAGTGTGTGCTCTATTGCTAAGTTCTGCTCCGACTCACATTCAGTTTCCAACTTGGGGATCAGTACCCTATCGCCTGCCACCCACATTCAAGCAAATAGTTTTCCTGGGACATAGCCGCAACTAATGCTCCCCTCTGTGTTTGCCTACAATGACAGAGCTGAGCTGTGGTGATATACACAGAGTAAAACCAAAACCACTATCTCAAATGGTAATGAGAAACCTTACCTCTAAGGGCTAGCAAGTAGCACTGTGGAGCTGTTCAGGAGAGAAGCAGAGGGACCCCAGCCACAACAGCACAGGGCATAGCTTGGGCTCCAGCTCCAGGTCACCTCCAGGGAACCTGAGCAGTGCCTGCTCACCCTAGGGCAAAATGCCTTGTTAACCATGTCCTCAGGGAGCAGGGACATATCAGCCTAAGCAGACTAGAGACTTAGAGAAATAGTCCCAAGAAAGCAAAGGAGCCAGCGGGGAAACTGGCCATACAGCCCATCCCCCTAGCAACCGAAGCTAGCACTAGGGGATGAGAATGGTAGAGTCCTGTCCACAATCTCAAGCCCTAGCACCCACAATCCCTGACTCACCTTGTCCTCCTCTTACCTATGGTAATAAAGGCCTTGATGGAGGGTGGATCATTTCCTCACAATGAGCCAAGACACCCTCCCTAATATCCCTGAAGACAGACGGACGGATGGACACACACACACACACACACACACACACACACACACTCTCTCTCTCACGGTATCTTATGATGGTTCCAATGTGTATATGCACTCACACACACATCATGATTCCAGTAAGTCTGTCTCTCCCCTGCTTGCTCCTCACACCTGCCTACCTGTCTGCCCAGGTCCCTGCCATGCCCTCTTTCCCTTTTGCCACTTCTGGTGCAAGTCCCTGTCACTTAAGCAAGCACTCCCCAACCAGCACACCCAACCAAGTTAAATAGATTGGGGATGTGGCAACCGTTAGGACCATGTCCTGTCTCCCCTACACTGTTGTCAGCACCTACAAACAATGTTTCCATCACAAACTTGGGTCAAAACCAGTCATAAACACAAACTCAGTCTTTCCTCAGAATCCAAGGCTAGGAGGCAGTCACATGGGTCCCAGCCCCCAGCATGAGTCCAGGCCTCCCAGAGAGCAGCTGCTGCTTCAACCTCTCACAGCTGAAGGTCCCAGAGGCCCAGCCTTGAGTCTAGAAAAGCCTCCTCCCTGTGACTGCTGGGAACTCATTGCTGTCTTGGTACTGGTGGTTGGCATAATGTACATACACACACCTCTTTTTTTCCCTCTCTGCAATGCTAGAAATGGACCCCAGAGCCTCTGCTTTCAAAGTAGGCAAGTGGTCTCTACTGAGCCCCTAACCGCACTCCTCCCTTCTTACTGCATAGGTACAGTATCCCACCCAGTGTCTCATAGATCAGAAAGCAGGCACTTCTATCACACTGTCCTTCCCTACTAGCCATCTTAAAGGCTCTCAGTGACCCAAAGCACTGCAGAAAAGCCCACCTCCCTCCTGACGCTCCCTTAGTACTGTGCTGTGAACCAAGTGATAGCCTCTGCTCCAGGCAGGACCTCCACAGGAAACCACTGCCTCTTACTTAGGCTGTTGTGATTTAAGGCCATTTCTCAAAACATCTCAGCTCCTATGTGGACGCTCCTCCCAATGTCCAAGCATCTGGTGGGAACTGCACACACCTGCATATGGAAATGTACAGAGGCCAAAGTCTGTGGGCCTCAGAAAGATCTGAAGTGCTCAGCATTGAGATGTGCAGTATGTGAAAAGCTTGTCAGACACCTGAAGGAAGTGTGACAAGAAAAAGAGGAAATGGCTTCTCTGCCGGGAAGCTGGGACTGCTCCCCTGTGATAACTCCTTTTCTCCCCACCCCTTTCCTGGCATGAGGTTCTCAAAGTCCTTAGGATCTCCAAAGTGCCCACGTCATGGAAGAGGCTCATGTGCTAGTAATAAGTTAGCTCCCCACTCAATCCCTGGGTGGGAAAGCAAAGAGAGGGGCTGAAGGCTAGTGGGTCCCAGTACCAAAAGTACCCACAACTGAGCCTCTGCCATAATGCTCCAAAAGCATCCACAGGCCTAGCATTCTGGAAGCTTCCAGACAACAGGGCATAGGAAGTTCCTGGAGAGTGGTTGCCTGCTGAGCCTGAAGCTCCTTCTCAACATTGCAACACCCATAATGAAGAGGAACATGTCTTCCTGAGTTCTAAAAGCTGTTGGAGGAGGGACCTAGGAACCCAGACTGATAAACAGTCATCAGAAACCCAGGAGAGCCACACTGGGTAACAAAGAGGGAGCAGCCTTGAGAACAATAAGCTGTGGCCCTGTGGGAGCAGACAGCCTCCAGGGAGCTGTTGTGGGCAGAGCTGGATTACAGGATGGCCTGCTGATGTGTGCTGCTCAAGGGCCACATGTTAGGTCACTAAGGACTCAGCCTGAAATGTGGGGACCAGTTTTCCCTGACTGCCCTCTGCAAGAACACATACTTCCAACTTTCCGACACACAGACAAATAGCTATGGTAAAAATGATGAATACCTGTGACCCCCACCCAAGCAGAGCAGTTGGAAGACCTAAGACTCTCCCCAATATTTCCTGGTGGCTTTAGGGGCTCGAGGAGGATCACCCTACCAAGCTGGAGGACGTGTATCTAGGTCCTGCCCCTACAGGAGCTAAAGAAACATCAAGGAATTTCTGTGCTCCAACACTCTACCTAAGAGGTGATGTCACAATGAACCTTTTAGAGCAACAACCATTTCTCTAAACCTCCTAGCAGCTGACACAAGTCAGGCCTTCAATGTCTTACTCTCTTTCTAAACTCTGGCAGACAGATCTGTGTCCTCATAGTTACAGACTATTTTTGAGGTCCTATTTTTTTGTGCAATACATCCCCACTTCAGAGACTTACTGTAGTCCAAACTGGCCTCAGAGCCTCAGTATGGAGAGTACCTGCTTCGCCTGGTAACCAAGCCAGGCTTACTGTGACCATTCTTAAACGTGTGGTTTAGCATTATTAAAAATGTTTACATGTGGGCCAAGTGGTGATGGCACAACCCTTTAATCCCAGCACTGGGAAGGCAGAGGTTGTAAGAAAGCTGAGTTTGAGGAGAGTCTGGTCTACAGAATGAGTCCAGGACAGCCAGGGCTACAGGGAGAAAACCCTGTCTTGAACATCCACCCAAGAAAAGTTTACATGGACCAGCTGAATGGCTCAGCAGACAAAGGTTGCCAAGCTTGACAACTAAGTTGAACCTCCATGACCCATGACACCTGAAAGATGTCCTCTAAACTACTCCCATGCCCACATTTAATGAAGTATAAAAAATAAAGAGTAAAAATACTACCATAGTTTACAGAATTTGTAAAAGTGAAACTCCCCACTCCCTAGCCAGTCTCTGGCACCTATCATTGCCTTCTATCTGCAAGGACAGCTTTATTCTAGGGAGCTCCTAGGGTGGGGGTTGGGGGGATCACAAAGCTTGTATCCTTGGGGTTTGAGTCATGTCACAACGATTTCAGGTTGAGTTATTTGTGTCATTGAAACCTCCTGGACCATGCATGCACAGGGATGTCACAGTGCAAAGCAGGGCCTAGGACCTGTTTCTATCCGATCATTGCCCAAACAAGCCCAACCATCAACCAGTCCCTGCAATTTACCAAATGCATGGCAGAAAAGAGCCCAGGAAAGCCTGTGGCTGGTGTTCTAGGAGCACCTTGGACCTGGCCTTCCTAGACAGTCCTGGCCTACCACAGCATTCCAATTCCCTGGGAACACACCTGTTCCAACCTCACCTTACAGCACAAGCAAGAGACAGCACAAGCAAGAGAAGTCCAGGATACCAGCAAGGAGAATAGAGAGGACCACTTCATCTTGGTCACACTCTTCCCTTAAATGGAAACCTGAGCACCCCAAATCTCCTGGAAGCCTGTGTACAAACTGTTACACTAGACAGAGAGACAGCTCCCAGCACATCCAACTTCATGTAAGTAAGGGGGACAAGACAAACAGATACCAGGGAGAGGGAAAGCAGGAGCATCACAATGCCCATCCTCAACCTGGAATCCTGAGCACCAAGACAGCCTACCCCACAGGCAGAATCCAGCATGGAGGGTGTGTGGAAAACTCAACAGAGACCATTCAAGAGTCCCCTGCCTGCACTGTGTTCTGATGCTGGTTGTGATTGTCCTTTCAGATAAGAAAGGTTCAGAGGAAGAGCCAGGCATGGTGATGCTACCTACCAATGCAACACTCAGACTTCCATGAGTTCTGAGACACAGCCTGAACTAGAGTAAAACCTTGTCTTAAAATGTTTCTATTTTACGGGTATTTTGCCTGCCTACATGCCGCGTGTGCCTGATGACCAGTGAAGTTAAGAGGGTTTTTGAGACACCACAAGAACGCTGGAATCAAACCCAGGTATTCTGCCAAAACCAGCCAAGGTTCTTATAATCACTGAACCATCTCTCCAGGCCCTATCTCAAATTAAAAATAAAGCCAACTGCAGTGGTGCATTTCTGGGAAGCTGAGACTTGAAGAAAGGAAGGCAAACAGGCAGGCACAAGCTAGCTGAATGTGGTGGCATAGACCTTTAATAGTAACACAACAGTCAGAGGCAGGTGGATCTGAGTTCAAACCAGAGTTGCACAGTGAGAAGCTGGAGAGAGAGAGAAGGAAGGGAGGGCCTGCGATGAATGGCTGAATCAGTGACTAGTCAGCCAACAATTCAATCCAGAAGCAAGTGAGATGCTGTAAGAAGACTGGAGGCTCCTTGAGAATCACTAGCCAGCAGTCAGCCAAATTAGCAGAGCTACAGGCTCAGCAAGCAAACCTGTCTCAAAACACAAGATGAGGCCCACAAGAGGACTCCTGGCAAAGGCACTAGCCACCCTGAGTTTAAGCCCTGTAACCTGCATGGTAGAAGGTGAACCAACTTGTACAAGTTGTCCTCTGTCCTTTCACATGTGTAAATGTGACAGTACACACATTTGTTTAAAGATTGTTTTTTTAAAGACAGGGTCTTGATATGTAGCTCTGGCTGCCCTGGAACTCAGAGATCCTTCTGCTTCTGCTTTATGAATGTTGGGATTAAAGGCATGTGCCACCACACCCACTCAAAAATGTCTTAAGATGAAGCAGAATTTGAAAAGGGCAATCATGTCTCTGGCCTCCATGTACAAACTGCCTCACACACCCACCCACAATCTTTATTTAAAAGTACATTTATTTAATCATTATTTTTAAGACAGGGTGGTTTATATATAGCCCTGGATGGCCTGAAACTATTGACAGATGAGATTGGCATTAAAAACACAAAGATCCATCTGTCTCTGTCTCCCTATGCACACCTATTTTATTTTTATGTGTATGGCTGTTTTTGCCTGTATGTCAGTGTGCCACATATGTTTCTGGTGCCCACAGATGCCAAAGAGGGCATCAGATCTCATGGAAATAGAGTTACAGATGGTTGTGAGCCACCATGTAGGTGTGGGAAACCAAACCCAGGACCTTTGTAAGAGAAGCCAGTGCCCTTAACCATTGAGCTACCTCTCCAGCTGCCTGGGGTCCCCTTCATTATATTTCTGTGTGGGAGCATGTATGAGGAGGCCACAAGACTTCTCTCCTTTTACTATGTGGGACCCAGGAATTAGTTCAAGCACCTTTACCTGCCAAGTCACTTCATTGTCCCACAAAAGCTTATTTAAAAAAAAAAAAAGGCACATTTAACTAAAGGGAAATCTGCAGTCTAGATAGAGTAAGATTGTCCCCACCTCTGGAAAAATTACCTTAGCACCTCCACATTCCCAGATGACAGGAGCTGGTACCCGTGAGCAGCTGGACAGACCTGCACCCTTAGGGACCTCTGGTAACTCCAATTTCAAGTATCCACAAGTTTGGCAATACAAGACAGGAAACAAGTAATTAAGGTCTACATGCTAATAGACCATAAGGGTTGGTCTTCTGATGTCCAATAAATATTTTTTGATCCCCATAACCAGAATAAGGGCTGCCAGCATCACTTACCTGGTATCCAGGAGGTACCAGCAAACCCACCCAGCATTAGGAAGCACTGCCATCATGACCATCAAGGTCTTCATCACTGTTATCCTTTCACATAAGGTACTTCCCTTGACACCACACCTGACAGGTGAGAAACCTGAAGCTAAGACATCAGAGCCACTGCCCAGGTCTCTCAGGTGTGACAGTAGTAGATAGAGTGGCATTTGAAGGCCTAGGTTCTACTCCAGATTCTGATGAGACTCTAGCCCCAGACTCTACACAGCCCAGGCCTGCGGGCTCTAGGCAGACTCAGGGACTGCTACAGATCAATCCTCACCTTTTATTTTAAAATTCTTAGTGAGTCCCAGAGCACAGTCAACCACCACCAGCCTCTGTTGACAAGACACTAACTGCTTGCCAGCCCACAAGCAGAAAGAGAGAATTTGGAGACTTACAGACAAATCCCAGGCTGGTTCATAAGTTAACAGCCATCTTTACCTTCATCTCTAACAGGTAATACACACAATACAACTCAAGACAGCACAGGAGCCAATCAGGGTCACACAAAGTATGTATGCAGCCAAGAGTGGTAGGAAACTGAGACAAGAGATTCCAAAGTTTAAAACCAGCCTGAACTACACAGGGAGACCCTGTCTCAAGCTGTACACAGACTTTTTTTGTTTGTTTGGGTTTTTTTGTTTGTTTTTTGAGACAGGGTTTCTCTGTATAGCCCTGGCTGTCCTCAAACTCAGAAATCTGCCTCCCTCTGCCTCCCAAGTGCTGGGAGTCACAGACAACTTCTAAGGGTAAGTGGTCACCAGAGCATAGCTCATCCTAGCTTCACTCCCACTCAGCATCCAATCAGGACCCTGACAGAGGAGAGACCTGGTGATCACTCACATGCTAAGCCATTTTAACTCAAGTCTCTTACCTATAACGACATCCCTTCCCCACTTTCAAGCCAGTATCCTGGGAAGAACACCCATATTCCTCCCAAGTCTGCCAGAAGAGCTAAAACTCAAAACCATCTGAGCAGTTCATGAAATCATCACAAAAGCTACTAGATAACATGTTTCAGAGAAATTTTCCTGTATGTGTACACACGTGCACTCACATAATGCCTAAGTGTGTGAATATAGGCACAGAGTGCCATGTTTTGCATGTGAAGGTCAGAGATGACTTCAGTCCTCACTTTCCATCTCAAGGCAGCTCCTGTAGCTGTTGCTGATGAGAGGCAAACTGGCTGTGTGAACTAGTTCCTGTCTCCGTTCCATCACCCCGTAGTGAATGTTGGGATTACAGAATTTGCTCCTACTGATAATTCAAACTCAGGTCCCCATGCTTGCATAGCAAGCACTTCACCCACTGGTTCATCTCTCCAGTCCCCAGATTATCTTACATGCCCTGGGTCTGATGTGTGCACACTAGAAAAAAAGCCAAGTACTCTTAACTTCTGAGCCATCTCTCTAGCCCCACCCCACCCCTCTTTATGGCAGTAAGCTGCGCATGTGCCGAAGAACAACTTATTAGAGTCAGTTCTCTCTTTCCACCATGCAGGTCCCAGGAATGGAACTCAGGCCGACAGGTTTGGCAGCAAGCATCATCATCATACTAGCTCCTTCCCTGGGTCTTTTTGGAAAAGGCTCCAAAACTCAAATTGAACACCAGATACAGTGGCTCATGCAAGAAGAGTTTGAGCCAAGTCTGGGCTATGAAGAGACCCTGCATCAAAATAAAAGGCCAGGTCAGATGTGGTAACACACACCTGTCATCCCAATATCTGAGATATGGAAGCAGGAGATCTAGAGGTCAAGGCTAGCCTTGACTACACAGCAAGTGCCATGGTAAGTGTAGGCTACATGAGACTTGTCTCAAAAAAGTAATTACATAAATAAAAACTTAAAATCCTCCAAGCTTGAATAGCCTCAGAACCTAGAATACATGAGCTCCCAACCAAACCAACTTTTAAGACTAACCAGTATCAGACCTAAGCCTCTTCCTAGACCCTGAACTTGCTGGAAAGCTCTTTTCCCAGCTAAGGTAGGGGCTTGGTTCTTCTAATTTGACAGAAAAACCAAGCAGACTGTTCCTGCACATGCAAGAGACCTGACATAATTTTCTCACAACTCTCCCCACACTCTCGCTTACACAGAGCACTGCTGTCTGGGGAGGAATGATGACTATAGACTGGACTCCAAACACACCTCCTCCAGGGTCAGATTCACTCCCTGAGCTCACAGAGCAGGCAGTCACATGGGCTCACATTTTCACCCAGGGCAACAAAGCAGGAAAAGGCCACCCAGAGCTATGGGCTACCTTATTCACATATAGCCTCTCCAAGACCCAGGTCTTCCTTCCTCTGCCTACCTACCAATTTTGCACCCCTAAAACTCAGACTCAGTCTTGGGATCTGTATTACCCTTCAGTCCCCACTTCAGTGCCATCCCAAATAGCCTCCCACTGTCCTTCCTGTCTCAGGGCGCTCTGTTGTAACTCTCCCTTTCCCAGTTCACTGGCCTTCAAGGCCAAGTGAAGGCATCTTTACTAGCACAGGATCTCAGGGCACAGCAGAGGCAGAGCCTGGGAGATACGCCCAACAGTTGCCAAGCAAACAGACAAAAAAGACCCTAGTCTCTGACTCCAGCTAACTACCACCAATCTGCCCAATGTGTCTCTGACACCTATCTTTTATTTAGGCAGACAAACCCAAGGTCATGGGAGCGCCAATCTGTTTTCACCAATGGTCTTTCCTTCCCCACGGCTTCCCTGCACAGAAGTGCACAGTCCTGTGCAGGTACAATTCAGGTTCTCCTGTGTAAATGCTCAACCATGACCCAACAACCTGTGCTTCCCAACACCTGCCCATAAACCCTAGGTCCAGAGGGTGAAGTGGCTATTCTATCACTCCTAAGAAATCGTATCCCTGCCTAGGATAGTGGGAGAGGGTGGCACAGGGATGCTGGAGTAATCAGAGGTTTCTCACAGCTCAAAAAAGTATCTGGGTAAGAACTGAGGTCACACTTGTCTTCCTGTCATCCATCCCAAACTGTCAGCTAAGCAGCTCTTTTCAGAGACTCCTAGCTTGCTTTCCACCCAGGCCCTTCACAGTGGGGATAAAAAGCCTGAGCTGTGCCACACTCCAGAACCACAATGGTAGCTTAGGCTTTCCCATGTCCATGGAATTTTTGTTTTATTTTTTTGAGGTTTTGAACCTCAGAGCTTATGCGTGCTACGGAATTGCTCTATCCCTAGCCTCTGGATAAACTTTTAAAATAATTCAAAAGGGTACGGAGCCTGTTCAATGGTTAATAGTCTTGCCTAACATGCATGAACCCTTGGATTCCCCACCTACCTACAATAAAAAATAAATAACTTTTAAAACACTCAACAGTGGCTTTCAGACTCAGGAGTGTCTCTGATGACCATGAGCAGCTGGTTGTCCTTCCTGCTTCTTCAGTTAAATCATGAGAACATACAGGAAGCTCCCATCACTGCCAAAAAGAAGCAACCTCTAGGCTAACTCATTTCTCAACAAGCTTCTTCCCTAGGGCCACCTGTCTTTGTTGCTTTCTATCCCTGGAGAGAGAAGCCCCCTCTGCACTCCCCACAATCTCTAGCATCAAGAAAGTCACCTTCCCAATCCCAAACCAAGAACCAGGCTTCCCTAGCACTCCTGGAGCCCCCTTGGCTCCATCACTTTTGTGACACTGTGAGAAGTACCCCAGTAGCCACAGTGAACTTTTCCAGACATAAAAGCCATACAATGGGGGCAGCCTGACATACAGCATACACAGGGCTTGGAGCTCTAACTGTAGCACAGATTAGGGGATTATGCAAAACACTGAGCCCTCTGCCAACATCACCCTCAGCAGGATGTGCCAAGATAACCTCCCCTGGACAGGCTTGAGCACTATCAGAGCTGCTGTGGGGCTGACAGGTACTCTGCTTGCTGTCCCCACTGCCAGGGCTAATTCTGGACCTCAAGTGTGCCTACAGTTAGGTGCACTTACTTTTTTGGTTTTAGTTTGTTTGTTTGTTTGTCTGTCTGTCTGTTTTTCCAGACAGAGTTTCTCTGTGTAACAGCCCTGGCTGTCCTGGAACTTGCTCTGAAGACCTGGCTAGCCTCGAACTCACCACCACCCAGCTCACATTTACTTTCTTAATGAGACAAGGAAGCACTGCTTAAGCTTTAAACCATCACTGGATTTCTGGGATAGGACGCCCTGAGATTCCTGAAGCAGCCCTACATAACTTCCTCCTCACATCCTGTCCTCTCCTCAGCAGAGATCCACAATGACCTCAAGTTCAAAAGCAGACAAGGCCAGGAGAAAGGAAACTGGCCAGTGGACCTATATAAACAAACTGAGCAAACCTAAAACAAATGACAGGTCAGACAGACCGACCAGGGACACTCTAGGAGGAGCCAGCTGCCAAGCTCCTTTCTACTACAAGTCAATAGTGGGAAGTCTCTCTCCCTTTTGGGCCTTAATTTCCAGTTTGAAGAGTCTCTTGGCTCACACTGAAGTATGGGGTTCAGCAGAGCAGAGCACAAAGGAAAGCCCACAGGGGATGCTCATCTGTCTGCTGCCCAAAAGGCTATTTTAAAAAAGTCTTTGTGTGTGTGTGTGTGTGTGTGTGTGTGTGTGTGGCACACACGCACTCCAATACAGGCGCATACAAGCCAAAGTGCATGTGTGGAGGTAAGGGACAACTTCAGGTTTCAATCCTTACCTTCCACTTGGAGACAAAAGTGTCTGATCCAAGCGTTCTGTGCTGTGTGCAGTGCTGTGTGCAGCATAGCTAACCTTGAGCCTCCCAGGAGTCTCCTGTATTCACTCCCATCTCTGTAGGAACATTAGGATTACAGATGCATGCTCTGTGTCCAGCTTTACCCAATGCGCTATCTCCTTAAACCCAAAAAAGTACTCTTTATTTTATTTCATTGTGGCGCTAAGCCCAGGGCCTGAAGCATGTTAGTACCATTAATCACCTCACTTGGCCTAACAGTTCCATTTCTAATGAAACAGCCTGACAAATATAATCACAATAACCCCCATACTCAGGACCTAAACTTCAAAATGGCCAGCAAGATGACTAAGCATGATAAAGGCACTTACGTGCTACAGGCCTGGCGATCTGAGTTCATTCTCTAGAACCCAGTTAAAGGTAAAAGAAGAGTCATGCCCACAGTTACACAACATGCACACACAATAATGAACAGCTAGGTGCCGTGACACACACCTTTAACCCCAGCACTCAGGGCACAAAGACAGGTCAATCTCTATGAATTCAAGGTCAGCCTGCTCTACTCAGTGAGTTCTAAGATAGTCATGTACATAGAAAGACCCTATTTCAAAAAGCAAAAATATAGTAAGCCAGGCAGCTCCACCCATTACTGATATCAAGTTCCTACTTTTTCCCCAGGATTCCACACCAGGAAATGACTTCTGCAGGTGGACAGGAGAAAAGATTGCACAAAACTTTACTGCAAAAACAAACAACAGGTTGGAGATGACTCAGTGGTTAAGAGACCTAGCTGCTCTTGCACAGGACTCTGGTTCAGTTCCCAGCACCCCCATGGTAGTTCACAACCATCTATAACTCCAATGCCAGAGTATTCTACACTCTGCCCTGGTCCCTGTGGGAACTCAAAGTACACATACATTCATACAAAGAAGCATTAAAAAAAGCAAATCAATGAAAAAAAATCTCCTTTGGACATGATGACACATTCCTTTTAATTCTAGCACTCAGGAGACAGTGGTAGGTGGATATTGAGTTAGAGGCCAGCCTAGTCAACATAGGCAGTCAGAGCTACACAGCGAGCCCTTTGTAACAAGCAGCAAGCAAGCAAGCAAGCAAGCAAGCAAGCAAACTTTCCTGGAGTGAAGCAGGAGCCATGAGTTCATCTACCAAGCAAGTTAAGAAAAAGGCAAGCATACCAGGAACTGTGCTCCTATCAATGGCTGTAAGAGAACCCCCCCAGGACTGAGCCGGTTCAAGAATCCTCTGAGGAAACCTTACCACTTATAAGATTCAACCTACTCACAAGCTAGAGCACCAAATGAGACACTGGAGAAAACTCAAGCACCCAGTCAATGACACCCAAGCCAAGTATGCCACAGGTTTAAGTGACTCAACCAATTCAATCCAGCTCTAAGTCAATTTGGTTTGGCTAAGCACTCATGGCACATACCTGTGATTCCAGCCTTGAGAAAGCAGAGGCAGAAAGCACACCACAAGTTCAAGTCAAGCCTAGACTATAGTCAAAAAATAGAAATCAGGGGCTGATTAAATGGCTTAGAAGGTAAGAACAAAAAACAAACAACTGTGGCTTAAACACAAGAACTTGAGCTCAGTTCCCAACATCACATAAAAAGTAGATCAAAGCCTCATGTCTTCCAGTGCTGTGGTGGGAGCACAGATAGGACTGCAGAGATTTGCTGGATGCAAGCCAAGGTAAAACCAAGTGAGCTCCAGGCTCAGGGAGAGACTCTGTCTCAAAGGAACAAGGTAGAGAGCAAGAACAGCTGTGCACATACATGCCATTTTGCTTTCCTAGTCAAACCTCCAAAAGCAGGTGAAAAAAAAAATGTTTTATCTGTGAACATGAATGAGAATGAGCACAAAGAAATTCCATCTCTATATCCCTACCACAAAACCCACACCTAGAAACTCAAAAGAACAGAAACAAAGACCTGTACCCAGGTTACCAGCTGAGGTGAGCAGTCAGCTAAGGTGAGGAGGTGTTCCATAGTGCCAGCTCAAAGGCCAACTGCTGCAGAAGCTATGTCTGGAGAAGTGCTTAGGGCAGAACAAAAAGCAAGTTTAGCCAGGCAGTGGTGGCTCACAACATTTAATCCCAGCACTTGGGAGACAGAGGCAGGTGGATTTCTGAGTTCGAGGCCAGCCTGGTCTACAGAGTGAGTTCCAGGACAGCCAGGGCTATACAGAGAAACCCTGTCTCGGAAACCACCCCCCCCCCCCAAAAAAAAAGCCACCTCCACCACCCTTGGCTTATAGTAGGATTCCACCATAAAGACAACCTAGACATATGGTAATGAGCTCCTTGGGCATCAGGTTCAGGCAGATCTCCGAATTAAGAGGTCACCCTGGTCTACATACCAAGTGCCAGGCCAGCCAGGGCTACATAGTGGTAACCAGTCTCAAAAATAAAAAATTTTGGGCTGGAGAGATGGCTCAGCGGTTAAGAGCACTGACTGCCTTTCCAGAGGTCCTGAGTTCAATTCCCAGCAACCACACAGTGGCTCACAACCATCTGTAATGGGACCTGATGCCCTCTTCTGGTGTGTCTGAAGACAGCAAAACAGTGTACTCACATACACAAAATAAATAAATATTCAAAAAAAAATTTTTTTAAAGAATAAAGAAAGACCCTAGCCAGGCAGTGGTGGCAAAGACCTTTAATCCCAACACTCTGAGGCACAGAGGCAAACAGATCACTGAGAGTAAGTTCCAGGACAGCCAAGGGCACAGAAAGACCCTATCCAACCCCAACACTCCAAAGAAGAGAGAGAGAAAGAGAAAGAAGGAAGGAAGGAACAAACAAACGAACCAACCCACCCACCCAATTGCTGAATCTCAGTGATTCACTTGTTGATACTTCCTCACAGCCATGTGAGGAAATCAAACTGAGGCTACGTGGCCAGTTGGCCCAGCTAAGATGAAAAAGGTTAAATTAAGCATTGGTAGACAGCTCTGCTTATTCAAGCTAGCTGAAGAGCTACCTAGAAAGCTGCTCTCTAAAAGGGACTCTAGAAAAATTAAAGACCCTAGTGTGCCCAGTGGCCACTGTGTTGCACCACCCCACAACCCACCAGCAGCTACGTCAGGACAAAGACAGCTAAAGAGGCCACCTTGAAGCCAGAGTGCTGAGCTCTAGAAGAAGGCTGCCTCCTTTCCTGACAAGGACAGAGCCAATCTGGCCACTTGGTGTTGCCAGAGAGGCCCGAGAATAACAAAACAAAACAAAACAAAAGTGAGAAAGGTGGGGGATGAGTTCTTCAGAGAACAACCCAGAAGGTGACCCTCAAGCACCTCCTCATGGTTTTGAACTTTGCCTCTTTCATCTGGATGGAACAAGAGGCCAAGCTGTGACACAAAGTTGAGGTGAGATTCCACAGGGCACACAGACATCTGATGGTCAGTTCCAGGGTGAAGTTTCATTCAGGAGTGCACTGTGGCCTGGCATCCCTAACAGTACTCCACTATGCCAAAGCCCATGTCTATACCCCAGGCACAGAGACTTCGAGTATTCCTTATCTCACTAACTCCCAACACAACCTTTCCAAGCAGATAGAAAGCACCACCCCTTTTCCAGAAAAGGAGACCAAAGGGTGGTTCAGCAGCAGCCAGTCACTTGCAAAGGGCAGGTAGGGCTCACACCCTGGCAGAGCAGGCTAAGTCAGGCCATCCAGTAGCCTAAAGCACTCAAAGGCACCATCTCAGGCAGGCTGTAGGAACAGATCTATCAAACTAGCCAGGTGGGGTAGCTGCAACCATGCTCAGGGTTGCAAAGAACTGCTAGAGACGTTGCTAACAAATCCTTAAAACAAGTGGCCTTTACCCTCTCTCCAGCCACAGCTCCATCTGGTAGATACCTTGCTAACTTTGAGGAAAAGTAGCCTCCAGGGTCCTCCTCACCCCCCACCCATGCTACCTCAACCTGCTAGGAGCTCCTCTTCCCTCCCCACCCCACCCCCAGCCCAGATGGATGCTCTGGGCCCTGACAAAGGTGACATCAACCCTTTCATATAAAGAACCCAGAACTGAAAGTAGAACAGAATATGGAACAAAAATCCCTAAGGATTTCATCTGGCAAACAACAAGTACTTCTTCGAAGATGAAGACAGAAGCCCAGTGCAGCCCACAGAAGTAGCAAGAGGTCCTGGCTGGGCAACATGAGGGCTGTCCTGAGGCTACCTACAGATAGATAGTCCACTAAAATAAATTCTTTGTCTTCTAAAAGAGTAACCTACATTTTCATCAGACAAAAAGAGGTCACAAATATAGCCTGGAAAGCTCGAGGAGGGGAGGGACAGGAGACTGAGCTGACGTTCTCCCTGACTGGTCCAGGTTGGCAGGAGTCTTCTGGTGCCAAGCAGAATGGGCATTCTTCTTTCCCCAAGACTGGCAACATCTACTTTGCTGTTATCAGCTCAACCACTGCCTTAGTACTTCAATTCAGAGAGTCCACTTTGTTCAGGTGACTATGAAGCCAATCCTACTACCTGACAGTCTGTTGCCTCCTGAAGCTCTATCCACATTGACCATGACTACACTCGGCCTCAAACTGTGGCGCTGACAACTTGTTCTTCTGGTTCTTAGTAGAAAATCCCAGCCATGCTCCTCTAAGACTGCACCTACCAGCGTGTTTCATAATCTTCCCAGCTCTCTACACTGAGCATAAATTACTTCACTTATGAGAGCAGAGAAAACAGTTCTGTGGCTCCCTGTAAGGGACAAAAACACTGGAGTCTGAACACTCAGGCACTCCGCTGCTGTGCTGGAGCCAGTCTTAAGCCCAACTCTCAGGAAGGGCTGAACACCAAGACTACTCAAGTCAAGATCTTAATTTTCTCCAGACAAGGCTAACACTGCTGAATATGGAGCTGCTTGCTCACCCACGGCCTTTCAGTTAGTTGTCTGTTCAGATCTAGCCTGGCCTGGGCTCTGTCTGCCCTAGCGATAAGTCACACTGCTCTCAGGGGAAATACCAGTTGCCAGTCTGCCAAGCCTACTGGGGATGGGGCTGCTGCAGGACCCAACAGAGATGGATGGATGGGTGTGTGTGTGTGTGTGTGTGTGTGTGTGAGAGAGAGAGAGAGAGAGAGAGAGAGAGAACAATTCCAGCTGCCTTCAGTTCAAGCACTCTCACCCAGAAACTCCCTTATTCTTAACCTCTACTTATTTAGTGACCCCAAAAGGGAAAAGTTCCCATACCAAACCCACAAGGTCATACAGCCCTTCTTCCTCTGTCCCCTCTAAGTTTTCTTGGCCCACTAATCTCACTGCACTTCTCCCAAGCAGGGAGTCCTAGTATAAAGCCGGAGGCACAGTATGCACACCGATATGCACTGAATAAATCAATCTGCAAATCACTACTTGCAATGCCAGAAATTCACAGAATAAAGAATGCAGAACAAGTCAGACAGCTGATGGAGAACTGAACATCTAAGTCTTAACAATGGCTTTATTACTCAAGGGTTGAGAACCGTAACAAGTTTGAGGCCAACCTAGGCTATACAGTGAGCTCCAAGCCAGCCTTGGCTACAGTGAGACCCTGTCTCAAAAAGAAACAAAACCATCACAAAATAGCTCCTTACTGGGGGTGGAGGTGGGGCAGCACACAGACACAACAGATTCCAGAAAGCTTCCCAAGGAGGCTTGAACCCAGACACTGCACAGATCTGTCACCATCATAATACGCTTCATCATAGGACCTGCCAAATGACACATTAATAGAGATGACATGAGACTAAAGAAATGTCATCAAAGTGGAACTAACAAGGCATAGCGATCAATCAGTAATGCACAAATGCTCCCATTTCCTGAACTACCCAGCTTCCAAGGGGAAAGGCAATCTTTGAATTAAAGACAGGGTTGGGCCTGGTGATCAGCTGGAAAAGACACTTGCCCCCAAGCCTCGTCATGCAAGCTCTTTCTCTAGAACCCACATGATGGAAGGAGAAGCTACTCCTGAAAGTTGTCCTCTGACTCCACACATGCTCATGAGTACAAACATACAAAAAATGACATTTTTTAAAATATTTCAGATATTTTAGGGAACAAATGAAGAACGAGAGGCGGGCAGAGAGTAGGTAGTAGAGGGTGGGTGATTCCCACACTTAACTGCTTCCTCTAGAGAACTCTAGGTCTGAAGCAGGAGCTTGGTGGCTGTGCAAAGGCCAGCTGGATTCTGTTCTCCAGAGACACTGAAAGGCTGGCATGGTGTTCTGTCACCAGATAATGCTGCAGAGGTAAAAGGAGCTTGCCTCATGTCCTGGAACTGGGGGAATTCTCACACACAAGCTGAAAACAGCAACATTCCCTAGTTCTAAT
>JADRCD010170266.1:10233-22519 GCA_019843815.1 Montemys delectorum | reverse complement strand
TCCATCTGTTTCATGACTTCTGTTAGTCTCACTGTGTCCTTGTTTAGTTTCTGTTTCCATGATCTGTCCATTGCAGAGAATGGGGTGTTGAAATCTCCCACTACTATTGTGTGCGTTGTAATGTGTGCTTTGAGCTTTAGTAAAGTTTCTTTGATGAATGTAGATGCTCTTGCATTTGGAGCATAGAAGTTCAGAATTGAGAGTTCATCTTGGTAGAACACACCTTTGATGAATATTAAATGTCCCTCCTTATCTTTTTTGATTACTTTAGGATGAAAGTCAATTTTATTCAATATTAGAATGGCTACTCCAACTTTTTTCTTGGGACTATTGGCTTGGAGAATTGTTTTCCAGCCTTTTATTCTGAGGTAGTGTCTGTGTTTGTCACTGAGGTGGGTTTCCTGTATGCAGCAAAATGTTGGGTCCTGTTTACGTACCCAATCTGATAGTCTATGTCTTTTTATTGGTGAATTGAGTCCATTGATGTTAATAGATATTAAGGAAAAGTAATTGTTGCTTCCTGTTAGTTTTTTTTGTTAGAGTTAGAATTCCATTCATGTCTCTATCTTCTTTTAGTTTTGTTGGAAGATTACATTTTTGCTTTTTCAGGGATGTAGTTCCCCTCCTTGTGTTGGAGTTTTCCATTTATTACCCTTTGAAGGGCTGGATTTGTGGAAATATATTGTGTGAATTTGGTTTTGTCATGGAATACTTTGGTTTCTCAATCTATGATGATTGAGAGTTTTGCTGGGTATAGTAGTCTAGGCTGGCATTTGTGTTCTCTTAGGGTCTGTATGACATCTGTCCAGGATCTTCTAGCTTTCATAGTCTCTGGTGAGAAGTCTGGTGCAATTTTGATAGGTAAACCTTTATATGTTATTTGACCTTTTTCCCTTACTGCTTTTAGTATTCTTTCTTTGTTTTGTGCATTTGGTGTTTTGACTATTATGTGGCGGGAGGAATTTCTTTTCTGGTCCATTCTATTTGGAGTTCTATAGGCTTCTTGTATGTTCATGGGCATCTCTTTCTTTAGGTTAGGGAAGTTTTCTTCTATACTTTTGTTGAAGATATTTACTGGCCCTTTAAGTTGGAATTCTTCACTCTCTTCTATACCTATTATCCTTAGGCTTGGTCTTCTCATTGTGTCCGGGATTTCCTGGAAGTTTTGGGTTAGGGTCTTTTTGCATTTTGCATTTTCTTTGTCTATTCTGTCAATGTTGTCTATGTTATCTTCTGCCCCTGAGATTCTCTCTTCTATCTCTTGTATTCTGTTGGTGATGCTTGCATCTATGTTTCCTGACTTTTTTCCTAAGATTTCTAACTCCAGGGTTGTCTCTTTTTGTGATTTCTTTATTGTTTCTATTTCCATTTTTAGGTCCTGGATGGTTTTACTCAATTCCTTCACCTGTTTGTTTGTGTTTTCCTGCAATTCCTTAAGGGATTTTTGAGTTTGCTCTTTAAGTGCTTCTACTTGTTTACTTGTGATCTCCTGTAATTCTTTAAGGGATGTTTTTATTTCCTCTTTAAGGGCTTGTTCCTCTTTACCTGTGTTCTCCTATATTTCTTTAAGGGAGTTATTCATGTCCTTCTTAAGTTCCTCTATCCGCATTGTGAGATATGATTTTAGATCCAAATCTTGCTTTTCTGGTGTTTTGGGATATCCAATACTTGCTGTGGTGGGAGTACTAGGTTCTGATGAAGCCAAGCAGTCTTGGTTTCTGTTGGTAGGATTCTTGCATTTGCCTTTCACCGTCTCTTGATCTCTGATGATAGATGCTTGGTGTCTCTGACTAGAGCTTGTCCTGTTCCCTGCTGCCTTGCAACTCCCCTGTGACTTTTGAGGCCTGTGCCTCCCTGCTGGTCCTGCCTGAGTCTCTGGGTTAAAGCACATCCTGGAGGCAGGCCCACCACTAGCAGGGAAGGGGCAGAGATGGTCACTGATCCAGCTCTGTCACTCAGAAGCTGAGAAGATCTTGTCCCTGCTGCCCTGCTGACTCCTCTGAAACTCTTGAGGCCTGTGCCTCCTGGCTGGTCCCGGCTTAGAAAGTCACTGGAGAGAAAATGGTGGATCTCACCTGAGTCTCTGGGCTGAAGCATGTCCTGGAGGCAGGCCCTCCACTAGCAGGGAAGGGGCAGAAATGGTTGCTGATCCAGCTCTGTCACTGGGAAGCTGAGAGGATCCTGTCCCTGCCACCCTGCGCCACAAATTCTTAACTAGTAAGCCATCTCTGCTGCCACAAGAACTGGGTTTTATGTAGTCAGAAGATGGAGATCTTATCATATGTGACAAAATGGATGAAACTGGAATCTATCATTAGACTGAAGTCAAACTTATACAAAGTTACAATAGTCCATTTATCTGAGGTTTTTTTTGTTTTTTGTTTTTTTATGCTGTTCATCATAAAAGCATAGAACAAAATGGTGGTCCTCTAGACCCAGATAGCTGGGAAATGTGCAAAGCACATGGCTCTTCAATAGATACAAAGTTTCAGTTAAGTGAAATGAATACAAACATTGAAGTCTACTGTACAACATTATATCCATAGATAATACTTTACACTTTACAACTACTGTAAAATTATGTTCGAAAAAGAAAGGATGTTGATTAACCATTAAAACATCTGTTTTCTCCCTGACATTTGTATTGTATAATTCTCAGACATTTCTTCTTGCTATAAGGTGGCATTGCAAAATAAAATAGTCACAAACAGCTGCTGGAGTTAATTCCTTGCATTACTCTCCCAAGTGACTTTTCAGGGGGTGGAGTCTATACCAACCATGGAACCCCTGACCTAAACTCTGGAAATACACATCTTTTTGTGTGCCAGAAGCTTAGAATTATTTTGGGCTTGTCACTTACCAGTAACAGAACCCTATGTGGGTCAGTTAACCCTTTTGGACTTCTGTTGTTCTTATCTGTAAACTTGGAAGCCTGACCTGTGTAACCCTGTAATCCTGTCTGCTTTGGTGTCGCTAGTACAACAAATGAATTGGTAACAAAGATTTTCATATGTAAACAAATTCAACATTGCACCAAATTCAGAATGGATTGACCTGGTTGTTACTAGATTTAGCCTATCTGTGGAAGGGGTTGAGGAACAAAAACAGAGTTTACTGGCAGCCTTGGTGAGTCAAAAGACCAAGCTATTTTTGGCAAAGACCACTAAACTGACTCAGGAATTTATATGCATTTTCTCAGAAAGGCACCCAGCTTAAATTCCAGGGGAATACCTACAAGTCTGCTGCAAAATCACTAGTAAAAGGAATGCCCTTTGCTGAACAAAGAAGCCACACAAGGATTTCCAGTTAGGTGGTATGCTTGGCAGGGTCCAGTGTTTTCTAGAGGGTAAGGTTGTCAAGTGACCCAATTATCAAAGGACACATGGCTCAAAAAGGAACATATTTGATTCCTTCTCCTATAGCCCTACATTTACTTGAATTAACCAGTCTTGAATTTATTAGTCTTAAACAAAAGCTGACTGGTCAGTCTGTAGATATAATGAACTAGAATTGGAAGGGAGGGTCAGCAAGTGTTTGTCTTGTAAGCATGAGAACCTGAATTTCGCCCCTTGAATAATGGCACACACTAGTAACCTCCAACTCTGTGGACACAGAGTTAAACAGATCACTGAGACTTTCTGGTCATTTTCAGGCTAATGAGGGACTCTTTCTCAAAAATAGAAATGTAGTCAGAGCCTGAGCGTCTGATGTGCTCCCCTGACCTCTCTATCCATAACACATGTGTACACCTGCACATATGTGAACACACACACACACATACACACACACACACACACACACACACACACACTATAGTCATCACAGTCATCCCATAAGCCATTGCAAACTAAGTTTAAAAGACAACGTTCAAACTGAAGTCAATGGTGATTCTTTGTATTGTGCCTAGATAATTTAAATTAAAATAAATAGCATTTTTATTTCATTCTCCAGATGGCTGTCATATGGAAAGTACTAAAATTTGAGTGATGTCATCTCTGCTGAAGATAGGTGTCTATCTACTATCTATCAATGAGGTGACACAAAGTAGCTCATGTAAGTGGGGATTCTAGAGCCTGTACTGCCAGTTCTGCTTTCTAATTAACTCTTATTATCTTTGCTCACTTGAACAAGAACCCATCATCAGGAGACCTTGTTTCCTAGTCTATATATGGGAATAATAATTATACCTAGTGGTGTTACTAAATGAATATCAGAAGAGTTACATACACACACTAAGCTCTAAATGAATACTATCAGTAGTATTATTAAGTATGTGGGTGAACTTCAAACTATATTTTCATACAGTTGTGTACATTGAACCTCTATTGTTGTATCAATAAATTGACACTTCTACTTTAATCAATTTTTCTCTTAAGTCCCATGTTTATCACTTCATATCCATCTTGTCATTCAGACAGTTAATGAGATTTAGCCAATCATCAATATGAACATCTGGAGACAAAAGAGCAAAGTCAACCCATCCCCCAGCCAAGAGGGAATAGACAACAAAATGAAAGCATCCCTCAGAAAACTGATGGGGAAAAGGTAAAAGAAAATTGTAAGCTGATAAGAGTAATATTTGTACTCTGATGTGAACTAACCCTGTGCCTTATTAGTGAAAATTTTAGCAAGTCAACATAGTTTATTTTTCTAATTAATTTATTTATTTACTTTACATCCATATTGAAGCATCCCCTCCATTCTCTCCTTCAAGTCCCTCTCTCTCTGCTCTTCTCCCTTTTCCTTAGAGAGGGGGAGACCTCCAATGGACATCAACCAGCCTTGGAATATCAATTTGCAGTAGGACTAGGTGACTCTTCTCCTGCTGAAACCAGACAAGACAGCCCAGTTAGGGTATATGATTCCAAAGACAGGCAACAGAGTCAGAGACAGCCCCTGTTCCAGTGGCTAGGGGACTCACATGAAGACCAAGCTGCACATAGTTTAGTTTATTTTGATTTTTAAGACACAGCAGTTGACAGTCAAAAAGATCTAGTTCTTGTAGACTCCTATATCCAAAGCAGCTCAATTGACCCAATGAGTTAGTTTCTGATGAATCTTTTTTCAAGTCCTACTGTAATTCTTCCATTAAACCACTGTGATGGGTTGAATTGTAGTTCTCTAATAGTTGTTCACTGACCATCCTGGATCCTTTGGAGAAGGATCTGTCAAGGTGTAAAGCTAAATGAGGGCATTAGAGTGGACTCACATTCAATGTCACTGGCAACTCTATAAGAAGAAGGTGAAATGGTGACCCAGGCACACACAGAGGAAAATTTATGAGAAAATAGAGGAAGAAGAGCTCCATTTAGAATCTACAGAAATATCTTGGGCTTTTAAAAATCACTGAATGAGGTAACTCTCAAAAGAATACACATGATATGCGTTCTCTGATATGTGGATATTATCCTAGAAGATCGGAATATACAAAGTACAAACCACAAACCATAAGAAACTCAAGAAGAAGGAAGACCAAAGTGAGGATACTTAGTTCCTTCTTAAAAGGGGGGAACAAAATACCCATGGAATGAGTGATAGAGGCTAGCTGTGGAGCAGAGACTAAAGGAAGCACAATTCAGAGACTGCTCCACCTGGGAATCCTTCTCATATTCAGTCATCAAATCTAGACACTATTGTAGATGCCACCAAGTGCTGGATGACAGGAGCCTGATATAGCTATCTCCTGAGAGGCTCTGACAGTACCAGACTAATACAGAAGTAGAGGCTCACAGCCATCCATTGGACTGAGTACAGGGTTCTGAATGAAGGAGCTGCAGAAACGATCCAAGGAGCTTAAGGATTTGCCGCCCCTGAGGACAAACAACAATATGAACTGGTACCCTCAGAGCTCCCAGGGACTAAACCACCAACCAAAGAGTACACGTGGGGGGACTCATGGCTCCAGCAGCATGTGTATAGCAGTGGATGGCCGAGTCCGATCATCAATGGGAGGAGAGGACCTTGGCCTGGTGAAGGTTCTATGCCCCAGTGTAGGGGAATGCCAGGGCCAGGAAGTGGGAGAGGGTGGAGTGGTAAGCAGGGGGAGGGGGGAAGGAACAGGGGATTGTTTTAGTTTTAGTTTTTGTTCTTTTTTGTTTGTTATTTTATTTTATTTTATTTTATTTTATTTTATTTGAAGGGGAACCTGGGAAAGGAGATATTGTAAGAAAACATCTAATAAAAAAAAAATTAAAAAAAAAAAAGAAATCAACCTACCAACACCCTGTTCCTGTACTTACACAATTCTGACCTTTTTCTTGTGACATAGAGAAAACATACCTCTATTGTGTAAGCCACCCAATGTCTGTTCCTTTGTTATGAAGACTGGCAAACTAGTACAACTAATATTTGTAAATAATAATTATGGCCCTCTTCCTTTGCTGTTATAACCTGTTTTGTAACCTGGGTAGTTCTTCAGCTTTTATAGCTCCTGATAAATGGAGTCCACAAAATTTCAGAATGGCTAACTCCATTTTTTGGAACTTACTCTTTGTGAAGAATTTTTCATACTTGGTGCTAAATGTTCGTTATTCTAATGATGAAGGTTCATATAGCTTATGCTGTATATATTGATGTGATTAGTTAATATTTTAATTCATTGAGAGATATTTTATGAATATTTTTTATTTTATTGTTTTTTCTGAATAAGAAGTAGTTGATCATGTCTACAAGTCAAATGTACAAAATATTGTATATGGGGTTATCATCCCTAGAGAATTTTAAAGTTCTGATTGCCATCTCCAAATGATGACACCATCTCAATAGTATTGGTTTTACTGCTCTGTTTGAGGTCAGTCCCTTTGCCTTGAGAAGAAATTTTTTCTGTGTATAGAATTCTATCTGCACATCACAAGCTGCCCATTCCTATAAATTATAGGTCATGCTCTTGTCAAGAAGCAAACTTTAAAAATATCATCTCCCAATATTCTAACTGCTGTTTTTTACTGAAACAAATATTCTGGGTAGAAATCATCTGATAAAGTTGTTTGAACTAATTCAATCTCCAGTAAAATTGACCCCTAAATCATTACAACTGTGAAGGACTCTTCATATGCTAAAATGAGAATCAACGGCCTGGCTAAAATTTAATAAAAATTTTCACTTTGGCTGATTCTATTAAAGCTCATATTAACAACAATGACGATAATGGTAATAATAATTATGGATAGCCCTTATAAAATGCTTTTGAGACTCCAGCATAAGGCTGTAAATGTACTGACTCAGTTAATATAGATAACTGTTGATGCAGGCATCATTTCCTATTTGCGTTTTATAAAAGAAATACAGAGACATTTAATGACCTCAATAAAGCAGATTCTTATCAAGTCTGGCTTTAAAATTCTGCTACCAGTTGTGATGAGCTATTTACAAAGTGAATGCATAGTTCACGGAAGCAAATATCCACCCTCTATGCCACATCTTAGTCTGTGAGTTCACACCCTATACGGGATTGCATAACCAAATATTGTGGTACTGAAAAATTGGCAAGAACTTCTGGCAAAAGGGTTTCTGAACATGAAATTGACATTAAATGCATCAGAAATCCAAGATGTTTCTGGAAGTATTTGTGGCATGCTGCAGCTTAGTTCTGAGTGCACAGAATGCATTTCTGAAACTGCATGCCACCATGCCACACAAGGCTAATGAGCACTGCCTGGATTAGCTCATAGTCAGGACTCAGAGTGTATTTACTATATTTACAAGTTTTTGTTTTGTTTTGTTTTGTTTTGTTTTGTTTTTCCTGAGGACTAGAAATATGGTTAAGTTAGCAAGAGGTCTTGTTGTATAAGCATGAGGACAGAATTCAGATCCTTAGCATCCATGTAAAAAGTCTATCATGGCCTCAGGTACATGTGTAATCTCAGTGCGGCGGGGGATTGGCAATGAAGATTGGCTTTCTGGGGCTTGCTGGTCATTAGCCTGGCCAAAATTCTCTGAGCTACAGTTATAGTTGACAGACCTTCTTTCAAGAGAATAAACCAAGGGCAATAGAAGCCATCTAAAGGAGCCTGACCTTCATTTATGTGCGTAAGCGTGAACATCTGTTCACACATATACACACACGCAATTTTAAAAAGTAACCACAAAGTTTTCTGATCAAATAGAAGCATAATGGTTTAACTATGGAAAACAAAGACGCTTACTATTTTCATACCATCATACCTTAACATAAGAGTTTCAAATTAGTATGTATTATGCTAGAATGTTGATTTAAGTCACTGTTTAGTTTGCTGACTCGCGTTTCTTTAAATCATTTAAAAATATTGGTTTGGGATAAAAGTAGAATTTGCAACAATCTCTGATAAGGCTCAAGCAGACTTCTGCTACTTCATATTATATGTTTATGTTGAGTCTCAGTATTGATGATTATAAAATCAAAATTTCAAATAACCCTGAAAAATGCTGAATGTAACCTGTGCCCTGCAGCATCAAGCATGCAGCCAAGCTTGAATTTTTTTTATGTAAAAGTTAAAAGTACATGACCTCATTCATTTACAATTTTTCTTTTTTAAAATAAACAATAAAAGTGTGCATATGACAAAACTTTCAAAGGAAAAGCTTTTGTAAGCAGGAGTTTAAGAAACCAGGGTCCAGGCAATACCTAGGGGAGAATGATAGCATTCACTTTGCGAGGCTCTGGGGAAGGGCGAAATGTAAATGTCCTCCGTCTTAGACCCTGGATAGAGGACTCAGCAGATTTTTCCCAAGTATGTTATAAGTTAGGTGTCGATTTCCTCCCATTTAGCAGCACATGTCACTTATATCCGGGCACTGAAGTGACCTACTCAAAATAGTGGAAAGTAAATGATTCATTTACCCCTGCTTTCCTAAGGCATATGCCCTAATTGAAAAAAAAAAAAAAAAAAAAAAATAAAAAAAAAAAAAAAAAAAAAGGTAACAAACAAGCAAATAAAACAAGAACAGACAAAAAGTAAAAATCACAAAAAGTTTTTAAAATATGTTTATAGACCAAGGATTTGAGAGTCAAATTCCACGGAGTTGCATATTTTGTCATTTCCACACACCACCTGCAACATTGTGCAGGTTAATTACTATTCCTCTTTTGGGACTCAATGGCATTGTCTGTAGGAAATGCTAATTCATTGGATTGACAATGAATTCAATGGGTACTGTCTATTACTGTTACTATGTTCTACGAAGGTCTGTGAAAGACGTACTTATGATACCCCAGTCTTCAGACCTTGATGAAGTGAGTGCAGCAGCCCTCTGCTTTATATTGAGGTTATCAACACAGAGGGATAAAATACAGAACAAATGTCACATGTGCCAAGAGTGAGGGAGCTATGGTGGCAGTGCAGCTTCATAGTGACCTTTCTGTCTCTATTTCTGTCTGTCATGTCTCTCTCTCTCTCTCTCTCTCTCTCTCTCTCTCTCTCTCTCTCTCTCTCTCTCTCTGAAAATTAATTTTTTGTAAAGCTGGTGTGGGAACACAGTTTCCAAGTACCACAAAAATTATACAGTCAGGTTTCCTGCATTTGGAGAAATCTTAGGGGTCAGCAGAGTGCAATGGGTAAGACACTGGAATGTCTTCATGATCATGGTATGTTTCCTGCCTCGTGTGTGTAAGTGTGTATTTAAATGTACTATTTGAACATTCCATATACAAACAAATGTATCTTAAGTATATCCAGCTTCTGTTTCTGCATCCAACTCCTTCCAATCCTTGGCCTCTTAACTTCTTATGATCCTTTTAAAAATAACACAGAGGCCAATTATTGCTACCCATACTCAGATGCATATAGGGGCATTTACTTGATGTGGACAAATTCCTATTTGCCATAGGTTCAAGGAAAACTACTTCTGTCTGCTCCCATAGCCATCAACTGCCACTAGCTCCTCAGCTGTGCTGGGGCCTTAGGAGTCCCTCCTCTACACATGCTGGACTTCTTAACTCACTTGGTCTTGTGCAGTTCTTCATCATGTTGTATACAGAAGGTGGCATTTCTCACCTTTCGTCTTCTTTTCCTACATACCTTCCCTTCCTCTGTGTTCCTGAGCTTTGGGTGCAGGAATAATGCTCATGTCCATATATGGCTGGGCACTCAGTCATTTATTTTCAGTATTTTGAAGAGTTATAAATCTCTACATTAACCTATACCCAAAGTACAGAGGAGCCTTCCCATCAAGACTGAGATCCTAGTCAAATACATATATAAGCACAAATATTTAGAAGGTAAGGAATTTGATGACATTGGTATTTAGTAAAACAGTAGGGTCAGGTGTTTTTGACCAGGTTTACAATCTGTAAGTGAATTCTTTCCTGTCAATCAATTTTCAGATACAACCAGAAAGAAATTGGCTTCCTTAACAGTCATGCCACTATTGTAAAGATAGACATATATTTGCTGACAGGTCAGTTTTGTAGCATTCAAAATCCAGTGCTGGGTAAAACCATTAACGGTAGGTATCCTCCTCCAGTTGCATGTATAACCGGCAACATAGGAAAACTAGACATTTGGGGAGTCTTTTCTAATCAGTTCTGGGTTGATTCTTCTGTGCTAAAACCAAAGTGTATTCATTTGTAGCACTAGAGTCTTATCATCAGGTTGTGCTAGACAACCAAGGACAATGGCAATAACCATGTTGTTTTGTGTGTTTTTGAGGCTGCCTTAATCAAAAACGTTTAGGAAAGTGAACTGTACTGGGCACTGAGACTTTTATTTAATAACACATATCTTCTGGGAGCAACATTGACCACCCATGTGGAGTACCTCTGTTCAAACATCTTTGTTTTCTTTTTTAAATTAACTTACAAATTACTGTGTTTTCATAAGACATCTGCATTTATCCTTAATTTTGGTTAAGTTCTCCCCACTCCCTACTTGACCTCACCCCCTTGCTCCCAACCCATTTATAGCTTTGAATCCCAGTACTTGCCCTCACTGCTCTTTCATGAAACATTAATTCTATCTCCTTTCATTATATGTATATTTATTTGGGGTGAAAAATCATAGATCTCCATAAACTTTTCACACATGCTTCATTCTGACTAATTCTGCAGTATCTTACCAGTCTGCTGAACACTAACGTCTAGATTAAAAAGGATATGTGGGAGGTTCCAGAGATATCTTTATAATACTCCAATTATTGTAAGTATTGTCTGATTAATAATGAAGAAAAATAAAAGAAGACAGAATCATTTTTTACTGAAATGTGAATACAAAAGGTTTCTCAGTTTATGCGGATAATGTCTTAAAGTACAATGAATAGCTCTTTATTTTGATTTTAATTCCCTGAAAGAAATTCTCCAGAGAGAAATTGGAACTGATCTCACATCTGGGCTTTTCAGATGTCCTTTCAAAGGATGATTTCTAACTTGATGATGTTTTTCCTGTTACTTCTATGCTACTGTACTTGTCCCTAACAGGCCCTCAGATAAGTCACGTGTAGCTGACGTGATTTCCCAGTACTTGCATCTGCTCTGATGTGGTTCCTTCCATGTTTCTTACATATGGCTCAAGGCCAGTGGCAACACACTGCACCCACTTGTTCTCACCTCAAAATGATGATTTTATTTAGATGAAAAATTGTGTTCCAGGAACAAATTATTTCACTTGAAAGCTTTGTCTCCTAATGTGACAATTGAAGGCTTTATGGAGAAAAATGATCTGTATGCTTGTATTAACACTAACATTAACTTTGTCCTTACATGTACGGTGACAAATGAGAAACTCAGATCTATCACATTGTTTTGAATATTAAAGTGAAATCTATTTAGAGGAAGCTGGTGGTTTTACAAAAATCATTTTTTTTCAAATTACATCAGCTCTTTTTGAGTATTCATTCCCCTAATATAGGTAGGAACATGTTTCTCTTTTTTCTCTTCAGCTCATTTCCTTTTGCTAGAGGCACATTTTACACCACATTTAAATGTATATATGTATCTTTAGAAATATGCATATTTTGTTTTTACTGGACATTATGAGGAAAATATGATTTTATTGAACATATATCTAACTTGTTTTTAATGACCTCGAGTCATCAGTGTAAATATAACACAAATTTGTTGATTAGATTTGTTTCTTTGTCTGTGTTCATATAGCATTACATTCCTTATTTTAAATTCCCATTCCCAAACCCTTAACTTTTTTATCGTATATAATATGGACACACACACAGAGGAAGGGAGAGACAGAGAAAGAAAGAGAGCTAGAAAGAGACAGAAATACACTTGCACACACACACACACAGAGAGAGAGAGAGAGAGAGAGAGAGAGAGAGAGAGACAGAGAGAGACAGAGAGAGACAGAGAGAGACAGAGAGA
>JADRCD010170266.1:0-10223 GCA_019843815.1 Montemys delectorum | reverse complement strand
AGAGAGAGACAGAGAGAGACAGAGAGAGACAGAGAGAGACAGAGAGAGACAGAGAGGTACAGAGACAGAGAGAAACAGAGAAAGACAGAGAGACAGAATTTACAACAATATAGCCTTAGTCCATATATATAAAACCTAATTCACTGGCCTTTGTCCATATACCACACATACTTACATCACATTGATGTAACCTGGGTATTTAAATCTATGATTTTGTCTTTTTAAAATTCTCTCTTTGTCTTTGGCACTATGAAGCTTAAATATGCTGGGCCCAAATGTTGTATGGTATGTGTACATATGTTTGTATGTGTGTGTTTGTATATATATACATGTTTGTGTGTTCATTATTTTTAGCTGTGTCTATACTTTCTGGAATATATACACACACATGTATATACATCAAATGTATATACATATGTATATACATGTATATATACACATATATATACATATACACACATGCATATATGTATATACATATATATACATGTGTATATATGTAATTATGTACATATATATCTATGTGTGTGTACATATACATATATGTGTGTGTGTATATATATATATATAAATTAATAATAGCTATGTGCTTCCATTACCAATTTGCTCTGCATTTTTCACAAGCACTTTTAACATATTTAATTACAGTTTCTTAACTGTTTTGGTCTGATAATTAAATATCTACCTTACATTTTGTGTCTGATTCTAATAATTGCTTTGCCTCTTCAAACTTGTCTGTATGCTCTCTCCCTACATCCTTTGACATATCTTGTGGTATACTGTAGTGGCCAATGGGAATGGAGGCCTTTCATGTGAAGGTTAATGATAATCTGGATAGAAGTAGATTCTATTCAATGCTTGTTGCGGCTGTAGATATGAGATATTTCAGATTAATTGCTACCATCCTTCCTGCTATCATTGCACTTTCCTTTGTGCTCCTTGTTCCTTGGCAGAGTTGTGCCATGCAGCTCTTTGGTCAGTACTTTTCTATGACATTTGTTAGCATAGTGATACCTGTGGAGAAGAAGGAGCGTGTTGCAACCCTCTCCTTAGGTCTTATTGCATGTGTATCTCAGGGCAGTGAGCTGAGCGTCACAGGTGAGTCTCAGTGCTGCTGTTTCCTAATCCTTTCTCCTGGT
Source organism: Montemys delectorum (assembly GCA_019843815.1). NCBI lineage: Eukaryota > Metazoa > Chordata > Mammalia > Rodentia > Muridae > Montemys > Montemys delectorum. Next base: position 9,084 of record JADRCD010170266.1, on the reverse strand, counting down.
CACTGCATTGACTCCTCTTAGTGAGAGAAGTAAAATGGAGAGTATATATCAGGAAAGAATTCCCATTTGGATTTAGGATTCATAATTGCTCTTTAGCAAAGACCTTTCACTAAAAAGCACACCTCTGTTATGGAGAAGACAGATCCTTAATTCTCAATGGTTATTCCTCTTGCTTCTTGTTTTTTTTTTTTTTCTCAGATCTTCATTATAAGACCCTATTTTTAAAAAGCACAAAAGTATAGAGAATTACACAAGCACTCAACCCCCAATAAGTTCTTACTATTGTGTAGCTATTTCTTCCAAACTAAAATATTCTCTCCTGGAGGGAGATTAGTTAAAACACACAAAGTAAAAAACAGAACCAAACCAAACCAGCTAACCAAACAAAAAACTATGCAAGGCTCATAAAGTGAGATGTTTTTATTTATGCAAAGAATTATAAAATCCCATTTAAAACTATGTGTGAGTGGTGTTTTTCACTTTCCAGAAATAGTTGCCTGTGCAGTTCTGTGGGTGTCTCAGTGAAGAGATGCAATACTTATCTTCTGTACATCTCAGTAACCTCTGGACAATGACAAGAACCACAATGTCTCGCCACAAGGATATATAAGCAAGTGAGCTAGCTGGGGAAGATGAGGAGCTTCCCTGGCTAAGCTGCTAGCAAGCTATGTAGGGAGATGCAGGCTTACAACTTTCTTGAGTCACCATCCATGCCAAGGTGGCCTTTTCAGTAAGTAATATGGCTGCCTTTGAATCACCCATGCTCCTCTAAGTTAAGCATCCAACCAGCCATCTTTATTCACTAAGCTAAGAAGTACTTCTTGGTAATTCGTTGGTACCTTATGTACTGTGAATACACATCTGCTCATGGCTCTCCAGGGAGCACGATACTTACTCTCATGCTAGTTCAGTCAGTGTCTAAGAGCTTACTCAAAATCAAGATATTAGTTACTATTTTTGGCAGAGTTTTACGGCTGTGAAAAGACATGATGGCCACGACAACTTTTACAAGAAAGAACATTTAATTGGGGGCTTGCTAACAATTTCAGAAGTCAAATTCACTATCATCATGGTGGGGAACATGGCAACACACAGGCAGACATGGTGCTAGATAAGTAGCTGAGAGTTCTGCATTTCTCCATAGGCAACAGGAAGAAAGGGACATTAGATATCTTGTTAAAAATGATTTATTTTTATTTTAAGCTTTTGAAATCTCAAAGCCCACCGCTAGTGGCACACTTCCTGCAATCAGCCATACTCATTTAAACAAGGCCACACCTACCCCAACAAGCCATACCTACCCCAACAAGCCCACATCTACTCCAACAAGGCAGTACTTCCCAATCCTCCTCAAGGGGTGCCACTCCCTGACGACAACATACTCACATACACGTCCCTATGAGGGTCATTCTTATTCAACTCATCACAGTTACCATCTAAGTATTTCTACCAGTCTTTGGTTCCCAATGCTTCTTCCCCTAGGAAATGAAGCCAACTTCATCCACTTCTGTCCTGGTCTCCCCAGACTTTGATGTAGTAGGCTACTATGACACCCTAGTAGTTCTTGGGTGGATCTGAAAGTATTGTCAGGTTTAATTTTGTCCAGAATTCTCTTCTTGTAAGGACAAGAATAACTTCCACAAGTGTAGGTGCTAAAAACAGCACAGAATTTCTTCCAAGATGCTTGTCATGTTGTGAGAAACTATTTTTAAGATTAAAAAAGAAACATGGATGAAGTAGAAATGTAATAAGCTCTTCAGATACAGCTTGTGTATCACAAATGTGCCATTTCTAGAACGTTCGCATCTCTTACTCGTGTTGTGGGCATGGCAGCTGATGTGACTATGAAATTCAAGGTTTGTATTGCTCTTTTCTTCATTGCCACTTACAGATAAAGCTGAGATACCTTTTAAAAACAATTTAATTTTAATGATGTCCGCCTATGTGTCTGTCTGTGTGTAGGTATGTGCACATGAGTGTGGGTACCCACAGAGGGTAGAAGTGTTGAGTTCTCCTTCAGCTGGAGTTAGAGGCTATAAGCTGGACAATACAGATGTTGGGAACATACTCTTTAGTTTAGTTTTTGAAGGAGCAGTATGTGTGCTTGACCACTGATCAAACTTTCTAACCCCTATGTACCTTCTTGTACACAGTTATTTACAGAAATGAGTTTTCTATCTACCTTTCATATTTACTTGTGAGTTACCAGTTTTATCTGGATTTTTTAAGATGTTTTTCCTTATGCATGGAATTATAAAATTCCACTCAAAACCAAGTGTAAGTTTTGTTTCCACTTTTCAGAAATAGTTGTATGTGCAGATCTCGGTGATAAGGTGTAATACTTAATCTTCCATTCATTTAAATTAAGAGGAACTGAAACCCCATATTTTATGTATGTTACACTGGGTTCAGTTCACAGCACTTTAAAAACAAAGCAATGACTCTGATATAACACAAAACTACTTTTAAAATGTATAGTTCAGTAGTCCTTAGTAGATTCCCTACATTCCATTATTAGATCCTCCATACACTTCCAAAACTTGTTCAATACTCCAAAAGATAACCCCATGTTGGTCTATGTTCTGTTGATGATATTTTACGAACACTTGGGACTATGCAATTCTTAAAGGAACACATTAATTTCCTCAAGTTCTGGAAACGAGGCAGTCTAACATGAAGATGGCAGCATTGGTGAGGGCTCTTGTCCAGAAGGCAGAATAGCAGGACAGTATGAGAGAAGGTGAGACCAAGCCAAAGTAACTTATCTAACAAGGCTACAGTTCTGATAACTAACTCACACCCACAGTACTAACACTAGTTCTTTCATGGGGTAAAGATTTTATGACCTAAGCATTTGTCGTGACTCCCCACTTTCCAATGCAGCTTCAGGAAAGTTTCCGTTTCAAACACATGAACAGAAAAACTTAAATCTATCAAGCCATTTGTCCCCATTCCTCTCATACAGCAGTCCCTGAAAGGGAATAATTTAACTTTTGCCCACATGGATTTACTCATATTAAATATTTTGTGTAAAGGGCATCATAAAATGTGTGGCATTGGTGCTGTGGCTTACTTCACATATTAGATGGCTAAGGTTCATTCCTCACTGTAGCATGAGATAGTCAGTGCTTCATCCCTTCTTATAACTTTCCTATGCTTTGGCTTAGCTCTGGTCTTTTTCATTTCTCATTTTGGTATTTGATCAACACTTTCAGATCTATTACCTAATTTTTTCCTCAGCTGTTGAAAAATATCCATTCTTTCTGAGTTCTTCTGAAAGTGTTATTGGCTTATTTATAACTGAGATATAAATATTTCTTTTACATCTTCAATTGCTTTGTGCACATTCACTGAGCACAAAAAAGGCATAGCTCATTTTCCAGATAGTCAAAGACTTAACTTTTTTGTGTTCATCTTTTTGCTCACACCATCAACTGAATTATTTTTAATTTTTAGTAACAAATCATGACTTTTGAATCTACCTACCATTTATTTTCTTGTAGAATTAACCTCTCTCCACCTTCTATTAGCCACTCACTTCTTTGAAAGTTGAATCAGCATTCCCATCCTGTTTCTCCTCAAATGATGAATTAGAATAGTAGATGAATATTAGGAAAATATAAGAAAAACTGTCCCCCCAAATTGGAAATATTTTGAGTTTTATATTTCATGTCTTTTCAAATTTGAGTGTGAAATGTAAAACATTCTCTCATTTGAGTAAATGAAATAGTCCTGTATTATTTTAGGGACTTTGATACTATAGCAACCTAGTGTACTTACCTTTTTGTATTTGGATTAAAGCAGATGTTATAGTTGTGTAGCTTGGTGTTCTTTCAGGACCCCTAACAGAGAGAGCAGGACTGTCTCTGACTCTGTTGCCTGCCTTGGGACCCTTTCCTCCTACTGTGTTGCCTCAGTTAGCCTTAATAAGGGGAGGAGGTATCTAGATTTATTGTAACTCGAAATATCGTGGCTAGTTGATATCTATGTGAAGCCTGCTTGTTTCTGAGGAGAAACAAAGGAGGAGTAGACAGGGGAGTGGGGAGAGAGGGTTGTGGGTTGGGAGGAGAGGATGGAGGGGAAACTGCAGTCAGGTGCAAATAAAAACAAGCAAACAAACAAACAGGTATTTTGCCATCCTCCACAACTATCTGAATCCTAGAAGCTGAAGTTAAAATTGTATTGAAGTATGCATTAGAAAGCCAGAGCACCAAATTTCATTCTCTATTTAGCTCCATGCTAAGATGAATTTAGAATGAGACAACTCTGTACTGAAATCAGTAAAGCACAAGGCATAGATTACAGGTTTTGAGGTCCCCTCTCTTTCTTAAAATTTCTATCAAGATCAGAACTTTTGATTTGACCCAGAAGCATTTGCAGGACCATAAGAGGGCAGCATTCAATTTACAGGGCTGCCTGCATCATTTCCCATAGATTTCCAGTGCACTGAAGTTGCAGGATTCTGAGATAGACACAGCACTGGCTAGCATTAGCAACCTGAGGTCCATGCCAAGAAAAGTAATGAGTCTGTTTTAAGTATAAGAATATAAATGTATCCTAACTGCACTCAAAGCAAAGTCACTTTACTATTTGTATAACTGTCAAGCTTGCATTCATTGGAAACAAGAGACTCTTGTTAATCCCATCTATACCATGACAGGTGAAAAGAAACTTGTTGACCCAACTAAGGAAAGACACCCAAGAGGATGGGCTGAAATGTAGATTTGAAAATGGCATTTTAAAATGCATTACATATAAACTGTGAAGTCCAGGCTCGCAACTGAATGCTTAACAGCACATGGTTTTCTACATCAAGATTACATTTTGATTATATCCATAGGTGAGTCTGGGAAATAAAACAAGAAAGAAAATTCTAATAAGATCATAGATAACTTGGATTTTATACAGTAATCAGTACATTTTGAAGGCAAAGGAAGGGTAAGAAGCTGTGAATGTACTTAGGACAGCTGAAGTCAATGAGTTATATGTATTTTTGAAGCACAAAAGGTAGTTAATGAACGGTGGGTTCTTTTACAGTGAGTCTAAAGTTTCGAACCAGTGTTTCCATTGTCAGCTGCCTTATCAGCCTGATAAGCATGCCCCCTGACAGTGACAGAAAGTCATAGAAACTTGACAAGCTCTAAGTCACAATACAACACTTATAATTTGCTGGATTGACTATCTTATTCTTTCCCCTTCTTTCTGCAAACATTGGGCATGGTCCTCCTTCCTCTGCCTAGGGGTTAGAAAGTTCTCCTTTTTCTTGTCTTGCTGCTCCCTTCTTCCTTCTTCATACAATGTCCAAATGTCTAACTGCTCTCCCAGGAAATTACCCTCACTCTACCTAATCAGAGGGAAGGTATATATAATAGTTTAAAAAACAAAAGACTAACCCACTGGGAAATTTGGAAAACTTTACTGTGATAGGCTGTTGCCCACACTTGTAAGACAATCTGTCACTGTTTTAGCCTTAATACAGGAGTCTGAACGAATTCTCTGGGATTGCCTCAAATCACTGAATTTGTTAAATTCGTCACTCCATCTGGTCTCTTATAGCAATGGCATGCATGACACAGTGAGCAATGCACCATGTTTTCAGAAAGAATATTGACAGTGGAAATAGCCACACTTCATACACTGAGAGATGATACAGCAGAGCTCAGGAGCTGAAGAAATTTACAAGTGCTGTGTAAGTTTGTACTTTACTCTAAAGCTAAAGGAGAGCCCTGACTAAAATGAAAAAAAAAAAAAAAGCCATTTGATTACGAGCACTTTTCTGATTATCCACTTACTCTGTTTTAATCTTTAAAATCTCCTCTGATATAGTGTTAAGATGTTAATAAAGAGTAAATTGCTTCCATCCTGACCTTTTGTTTTATTGTTTTTTCTCAGCTTTTATTACAGAAGCATTATTGCTGTGGAAATGGTAACTTCCTGCTTGTGTTTCTGGAACCCTGAAGGGTATAGAAGTTGACCAGTTTAGGCTCTATTAGGGAGCTGGTGGGAGGAAAAATAAAAAACATTCGGCACTTTTGTTTTATGTTTTATGTTTGCCGGAGGAAAATCTGTTCATGATAAGTCAACTTGGAGAGCAATGCCCAGAAATAAACTACAAACTTTAGGCTTACTTCTGTTAATTTTGAGAACCTGCAATGGTTGCATTTAAATAAATATGAACTAGTCAAGTGAAAGAACAAACCAGAGAGGGAGGGTGGGAAAAGGCGCCGAGGGAAGGAGATGACCGAAAACATAACACCACCACATGTGAATGAAATGTCTTAATTAAACCTGGTTTTATAGGCTAACCTAATTCTTAAAGCACCAAATCTGCTCCTCCATGAGAAAGACAGCCAATATAAACTTGACTCAAACCATTCCCCAAATGGTAATATGTTAATACAGCTCTATAATACTAGGCAGTAGGGATGGAAACAGTCAGATATTTTGCTGGCTGAATTTCCTCGTAACTGTCAGTTCTTGAAGAAAAGGCAACAGGGCAGAGATAGGGGTCTTAGTCTTTAGGGTTTCTAATTTTGATTCTAAAAGTTTACTTAATTTACTCTGGTACAACCTTTTACACCTGAATTTTATATTACTCTTTCCAAGAAAGGAGTGAGAATGGATGTTTCTCATGAGCAAACCCTCGATGCCCATTAGCTAGTCATTCAAACATGTTCTTACAAGGCATTTTTGACCCAGAAGGATTCCTGTCTAAAAGAACTGCAGGGACAAAAATGAGCAATGACAGGCCAAACTGGCAATGTACCTCATGGGAAGACACTAAGGCCTGAAACATGATTTCTGGTGCTATGATGTGCTTCCAGACAGGAGCCTAGCATGGCTGTCCTCTGAGAGGCCCTACCAGCAGTTGACTGAGACAGATGCAGATACTTATACTCAACCATTGGACTGAAGTCAGGGCCCCTATGGTTAAGTTGGGGGAATGATGGAAGAAGCAGAAGAGGAGGGTGACCCCATAGGAAGACCAGCAGTCTCTTCTAACTTGAACCCCTGGAAGCTCCCAGAAACTCTGCCACCAACAAGACAGCATACAAGAACTGGTCCAATGCCCCAGACACATATATAGCAGAGGACTGGCCTCAGTGGGAGAAGATGTGCCTAATCCTCTAGATACTTAAGGTCCCAGGAAGGGGGTAGGTATGGTGTTAGGGAGCATCCTCTCAGAGACAGATGGGAGGAGGAATGGGATGAGGTACTATGGGCAATGGCTGGGTTGTAAATTTAAAAAGAAATGTCAGCATATAAACTTAAGGTTTAGGAAGATTTCCTATTATCTTGACCATGGAAAAGAAACAGCAGATGGAAACAGGCTTGACCTATACTTTTAATGGCAATCTACTTTCTAGCATTGGTAACCAGAAAGTGATTCTGTATGGTCATGTAAATTCGGAAAACTATCACAATTGTAACTTCTATCATTGTTTATAAAGTGTTCATTAAAATATACCAACAAAACAGAACAAAACAAAACACACAAAACAACAACAAGTCATTGGCTGATAGAGGCAAGAAAGGGAACAGGAATTTCTATCTGAATTAAGGACAGTTCTGCTTGTCTGTAAGGATCAGAACGTAGTCCTGGGTCCACAAGTCCAGATGACTATATGTTGCAGGCAATATTTTAAGAAGTAGACATCTCCCACGCTAAATTCAGCTACTCTCTGCCCTGCAGGCTGGACGTGCCCTGGTGAGCAATGCCAGCCTGTTCTTATCTGGTCGAGATTCTCTGACTCAGAACTCCAAAATCTCTCCACCCAGTTTGCTAAGAAGTTACCGTGCCAGCCCCAAACTTCAAAACTCCCAGGGCCTTTTGTGGTGCAAATCAAGCAAACCCACGCTTTGCCGACAGACTTTTCTCTTGGAACCTAGTCAAACCCCAGCTGCTTCAAGGAAAACACCACACAAACTTAGTTCAGAAACAATGGTAACTCAATCACTGGGCGCAACAACTAAACTCCTAATCTAGGAAGCCATATTAAATCTTAATCCTCCTGTGTCAAATACTGGCAGATCCACACCTGAAATCGGGAGACACTAGTAGCTACATCTTGCCCTTTCCCTATCTCCATCTAAAAAAAAAAAAAAAACTCCAAAAAACAAAAAACAAAAACAACAACAACAACAACAACAACAACAACAAAATCTCTCTCCTGATTCCTCTCTTCCCAGTCCAACCCGCTAGTCCCTCCTACTCATCCAGTGATTGGTCCCTTTTTTCATTGGAGAAGGTTCACAAGAAGACGCCTAGTATTCCTAGTTCCAGACAACCCCTCCTGGAAAAGCGAAATTAACATCAAAATACAAACAACACCAGGGCCATCCACAACAACTATAGGATAAGAAAGAAACCTGCAAGATCCATGTGTTTGTCCTATTTAATTTCCCCTTTATATTATCAACTAGGTCACTGTGTATTTCATGAATGAAATGGGAAGTCTTAACTCCATGAAGCCTTCCTTTTTAATGCTAAACATGGATGGCTAAATATGGCATAGAATGTTTTCCATGGTTAAAGAAAAAAACGACGCAAACAATACCAACTAAGAAGAGTTAGATAGCCTCTAGAGAGCAGTGACAAAGCAGGTGTTTCACATAGCATGGTCCAGAAAAGGTCCTCTAAAAGGGACAGGAGAGTAAAGCCTGAAGTCAGTGAAAAGTCAGTGAGGATCTATCTGGAGGAAACAGCGATCTGAGCAGAGTGAACTGCAAAGGATCCTTGGAATGGGACAGGTGCTGCTGGGTGATTGGAAGCCAGTCCCAACAGTTAACTCGGAGTAAGTATAGGAAGGAAGGTGTCAAAAAGGATGGGAAAGGCAGCAGCAAGGAAAGCAAAGTCTACAAGATTTAAATAGAAAACAGCTGGAAAGTGTAGAACGGTGGTGTGATAGCACTGTCTCAGGCTTAAAAGGATATCCGCACCCACCCTATACAAATGAACTGGGGTACATAGTAGACAGTGTTTCAAATGGCACTCAATAATTTCTGTCTCCCGGCATTACTCGCATTTATCCCCTGTAAGTATGAGCAAACTGTGGCTTGTTTTTTTTTTTTTTCCTTTTTTTT
>JADRCD010170265.1:1985-15691 GCA_019843815.1 Montemys delectorum | reverse complement strand
CTAGCTGTCCTGGAACTCACTCTGTAGACCAAGGCTGGCCTCGAACTCAGAAATCCGCATGCCTCTGTCCCCCAAAGTGCTGGGATTAACAGCATGCACCACCACTGCCTGGCACATCACATTTTCTTCATCCATCTTCCGTTGAGGATCATCTAGGTTGTTTCCAGTTTCTGATTATTATGAATAAGTTTGCTGTGAACATATCTGACCAAGTGTCCTTGTGCTATGGTGGAGCGTCCTTTGGGTATATGCCCCGGAGTGGTATAACTGGGTCTTGCGGTAGATCTATTCCAATTTTTCTGAGAAATCACCAAATTGATTTCCAAAGTAAGCTATACAAATTTGCACTCCCACCAGGAATGGTGGAGGAGCGTTCTCCTTGTTTCACATCCTCATCAGCATGAGCTGTCTCTTGAGTTTTTGATCTTAGCCACTCTGACTGGTGTAAGATAGAATCTGAATCATTTTTATTTGCATTTCCCTGATGGCTGAGGATGTTGAACATTTCTTTAAGTGCTTCTTAGCCATTAAAGTTTCCTATGTAGGCCGGGCGTGGTGGCGCACGCCTTTAATCCCAGCACTTGGAAGGCAGAGGCAGGCGGATTTCTGAGTTTGAGGCCAACCTGGTCTACAGAGTGAGTTCCAGGACAGCCAAGGCGACACAGAGAAACCCTGTCTCGAAAAACAAAAAAACAAAAAAAGTTTCCTATGTAGAGAATGGGGAGAGTTCCCATTTTCTTTTTTCTTTTTTTTTTTTTTTTTTTTTTTAAGATTTATTTATTTATTATGTACAGTATTGTGCCTGCACGCCAGAAGAGGGCACTACATCTCATTATAGATGGTTGTGAGCCACCATGTGGTTGCTGGAGTTTGAACTCAAGACCTCTGGAAGAGCAGTCAGTGCTTTTAACTGCTGAACCATCTTTCCAGTTCCATTTTCTCAACTTTTTAAGAGAAGATTTTATGGATTTAAAGAGAGACTAATACTGAGTATTGGTTATACCATGCATAGTAGTTTGGGAGTTACCTTTGTGCTCCTACATAGCTGTTAGTTTGTTTGATTTGTATGTAGGAGGGTACAGCTCATGCATGTAAGTGTGTGGGTACCCACATCCATGCATGTGGATATGGTGGCCAGAGAAATATGCCAGCTGGCCACCTATTACTCCTTACCTTATTCCCTTGGGTCTTGCACTGAATCAGGAGCTTTCCATTTTAGCGAGGCTGGCCAGCCATCTCTTGGGGAACACCTATCTCTGCATCCCAAATGCTGGGGTTTCAGGCATACAAAGCCATGCCTGGTTTTTTACACAGGTGTTGAGGATTTGAATTCAGGTCTTTATGTTTATAATGCAAGCACTCTTACCCCTGAGCTATCTCCATAGTCCACTATTTACTTACCTGTTTGCTTGCTTTGGCTGCTTCTGAGTATTAGCTCTCACTAGTTCCGTTGGTTATTTGAAAATGAAGCTTTGGGCTATGAGAAGACTCAGTGGCACAGGCACCCGCTGCACTAGGGTGATGACCTAAGTTTGGTTCTCAAACGTCATGGTGAAGAGAACTAACTCCCAAAAATTATTTTCTGACCTTTACATGTTGTATGCCTTGATATGTGCATGTCTACATTCAGACACACATAATAATAAACATCTTAAACTCAGAACAACATACAACTTTGAGCTGGTTGTGGTGGTGCATTTGGTAGGCCCAAGTTGCAGTTAGGAGTTAAGGTACCTTTAGCTGCATGGTGAGTTAGCGGTTAGCCCGAAATGCATGAGACCCTGTTGAAAGAAAAAAAGAAGGTTTTGCCAGGCAATGGTGGCATATACCTTTGATCCCAGCATGTAGGAGACAGAAGCAAGCAGAGCTCTGAGTTCAAGGCCAGCCTGGTCTACGGAACGAGTTCCAGGACAGCCAGGGCCACACAGGGAAACCCTTTCTCAGGAAAACAAAAATTTTATTGCTCTCTGCTTCCCAACTGTGGACTCCATGGAACCAGCTCCCTCCTACAGCTGTTGTCTGAGGCCATGATGGACTGTCCCTAGAACTGTAAGCCAAAAGAAGCCCGTCTTCCCTCAAAACCAGCAAACATAAAACAGTGCATCTCAGCATATTTCCCACGTAGTTGGAAAAAGAAAAACTAATTTCTATTCATACCTGACAAATCTTTTTTTCTCTTTTAAAAATGTTAGTTAGCATACAAAATAATGGGGTAACTTACAGCATTTTCAAACATATATATCATTGTACTTTGTTTATCTCTCTCTCACACACACAGCTTTTACAGAGATGGAAGGTCAAAGATCAATCTTTTTAAAAAGATGAGCTCTCGGGCTAGAGAGATGGCTCAGCAGTTAAGAGCACAGCTGCTCTTCCAAAGGACCTGGGTTCAATTCCCAGCACACACACACAGACAGGCCTGCGGGCAAAACACAAAGCACCAATATACATAAAATAAAAATTAAATTAAAAAGAGGGATGAATGCTTTGCTGCACTTGAAGGCACACACCTATGACTGCAGCTGTAGGAAAGCTGAGATAGACTCATTGTTGAGTTTGACGTCAGCCTGAGTTACGCAGTGAGTTCTAGACTATAGCATGGAACATTGTCTCAAAAAAACCTGGAGGGGGTATGGAGATAAGGATGTGGGGAGAAAGAAACTGACTGACTTACGTCACCTTCAGGTGACCCAACGGGTGACAGTCAGGATTTGAACCAGTCTGTGTGGCCTTCCCCATCACCTCAAGCTTTGTGCTCCAGTCCTGACCAGCAAGCATGTGGCGATTGGAATTCACGGGAGCTTGGGGAGGCTGGATGTATTTCGATCTCTAGGGGCGTGTGAAAGGTATATTGCAAAAATTCTAGGACAAAGAGTAAGAAATTTAGGGGTGAGAAAGTAAACCAGGAAAACTAGATGTTCCTGCTTGTGCGGGAAGCACCTACTCCCTCAGCTTGCCTAGCCTCATGCCATTTGACTTCCTCAGAGGCCTCTTCATGGCTGCTAAGCTACCCTTGAGTCAGCGGAAGTAAAGCAGGTTATTAAAAAATCTAACCCATGTTGTTGTTTTACATTGCCGATGTTTAATAATATATAGCCTTGGGTAGTGGTGGTGCACGCCTTTTAACCCCAGCACTTGGGAGGCAGAGGCTGGTGGATCTCTGAGTTCAATGCCAGCCTGACCTATAAATCAAGTTTCAGGACAGCCAGGGATACACAGAAAAATCCTGGGTTTTTTTTGTTTGTTTGTTTTTTCGAGACAGGGTTTCTCTGTGTAGCCCTGGCTGTCCTGGAGCTAGAGCCAGGCTGGCCTCGAACTCAGAAATCTGCCTGCCTCTGCCTCTGCCTCTGCCTCCCAAGCACTGGGGTTAAAGGCGTGCACCACCACCGCCCTACGAAAAATCCTGTTTTGAAAAAAAAAATTTATGTGTGTGTGTGTGTGTGTGTGTGTGTGTGTGTGTGTACAATAAGGTACACACAGAGACCAAAACAGAACTGGGGATGTGCTTTATTTGGTAGAAAGCTTTGTGAAGCCCTGGGTTCATTCCCTAGCACCTAAAACAAGGCGTGGTTTATAGGTTGGGGCCACACTAGGATACACAAGACCCTGTCTATCAATAAATAATTAAATAAATAAATAAATATCCTAATGACCCACATAAAGAAACGAAACAGAAAATACCAAAGGACCTGGGATTGCCAGCTGTCTGTGCCTTGCTCACTTCAGCGGTTCACAAAGACAAAGCAGGTGTGCTGTCCAGGAGCACAGGATGCTGCTGGGCTGCCCTGAACCAGGATTTCCCTCCTTTTCAGTGAGTGTGTGGTGAATATCTTTCAGGTAGGTGGTTGAGGTCTTTCAACCTCGTGGTTTTAGTGGCCCCAGGGTTATTTATCTAACCCATCACTTTTATTAGCTACCCTGGTTTTCAGTCTTTTTTGTTTTGTTTTGTTTTGTTTTGTTTTGTTTGAGACAGTGTCTCTTCATAGCCCTGGCTGTCCTGGAACGCAGTATGTACACCAGGCTGGACTTGAACTCACAGGGATCCACTTGCCTCTGCCTCCTGAGTGCTATCAATCATAGCTGTGCATCATCATGCTTGGCTTCTTTTTCTGTTTTTTTTTTTTTTAATATTTTTTCAGCCTTTTTTGAGACAGACTCTTGTTCAAAGGCCAGTGAGGCCTTACGCATACAAAACTCCTTCCTTGAATGTCCAAGTGCTGCAGGGTGAATACCTGTTTGCAAAAAAGGAAAAGAAAACCATTTCTGTTAGTGTTTTTGGTTTGGTATCTCAAACCCTATATTCTCAGGTACACACACACACACACACACACACATACACATACATATACACACACATACACACATACACATACATATACACACACATACACACACACACATACATGCACACACACATACACACACACACATACACACCCACATACACACACACACACACATACACACACATACACATACACACACATACACACACATACACACACATACACATACATACACATACATGCACACATACATATACACATACACACATACACACACACACACATACACACACACAGTACTTTATAGAAGAAGAAAATCTGAAGATCAGTCTTTATTTTAATCATTTGACCGGGGTTAGATAGAACAAGGATTTGACCCTACTTCTCATTCGTTTGCTTATTTTCTCTGTGTCCAGTAGGTGACTGTGGTATGCAGGAACAAGATTCTTCAGCTTTTGTTTTGGAAAAATACTTTATTTGTGCTTTGGGAACCGAGAACTTTTTGCTTCCAAATTGCCTTTGAATCTAGGCTCCTCTGAGTGTAATCTCTGCCACTAATAGGTTTGTTTCTGTTTTAGGAGACATGTTTGATCAGGACTACAGGAAGGTCAACTGCATCCTGGGGACCCTTGTAAGGACATGAGTGGTTGAGCAGAGGCCAGGATGAAGTTGCTGCCAGGAGTGGGTGTGTTCGGGACTGGCAGCTCAGCGCGGGTTCTAGTCCCGCTGCTGAGGGCAGAAGGGTTCACCGTGGAGGCCCTGTGGGGAAAGACTGAGGAGGAGGCAAAACAGCTGGCGGAGGAGATGAACATCACCTTCTATACCAGTCGGACGGATGACGTTTTGCTGCATCAAGACGTAGACCTGGTTTGCATCAACATCCCTCCTCCACTCACCCGGCAGATATCTGTGAAGGCTCTAGGTATGCATCATTAGGCCACAGCAGCAGGCTATGCTTCCTCCTCTGGGCGGTCCTCCATAGCACAGCGCCCTCTCCATGGCCTGGCCATTCCTTCTTTGCCTGCATCTGCGGGTAGTGGTGCCTGGGATATCAGTAGGGCAGAGGTGGGGAGGGCGTGCTGGAGATTCTAAAAGCTCTAAAGAGGAGCAAAGGGCCAGGCAGTGGTGGCGCATGCCTTTAATCCCAGCACTTGGGAGGCAGAGGCAGGTGGGTTTCTGAGTTTGAGGCCAGCCTGGTCTACAGAGTGAGTTCCAGGACAGCCAGGGATACACAGAGAAACCCTGTCTCCAAAAAAAAAAAAGAAAAGAAAAGAAAAAAGAAAAAAAAAGAAAGAAAGAAAGAAAGAAAAAAAGAAAAGAAAAGAGGAGCAAAGGGCACAGCCCCCTCTACTCCCTCTTCATTACTAAGCCTTGGAGCAGAAACAGCTCATCAGGGAGCTCAAGACGGCTGCACTCCTTCACTGTCCAGTTTGCCTCGGGAGGTATCACTCCCTGGACCCTTAGATACCAGCTGTGATGGATGTGTTTTCCTGTCCTGCCATAGCACACAGCATCACAGGAAGGAGAGGAGGTTGTTGAGAAGGCTCCCATTTCCCATGCTTTGTCAGCCCTTTGGTCACCACCCTTCCTGGCAAACTGCAATCTCATATTGCCAGACAGCAGGAAGGCTCTCTCTGTCAGGCCTGGCTTTCCTGACAAACCACAGGACAGCCTGCTCACATGTCCACTCTCCTGGGAAAGTGTGAGCCTGGGGACCTTCTGGCCCTGATTGGGTGTGGCCTGGTGAGCTGTTCTTCAGGGTCCTAATGAGTTCCTCTTGCCTGTGAACTCTAGGCAGATTCTTCTCTTCATTGTATATATCTAGAGATAAGTGTTTACTATGTAGCTGAGGCTGTCCCCCAACTCACAATCCTGCCTCACCCTTCTGAGTGCTGGGATTATATATATGTCCACTGCTCCTGGCTTCTCTTCTCTTCTCTTCTCTTATCTTCTCTTCTCTTCTCTTCTCTTTTCTCTTCTCTTCTCTTCTTTTCTTTTCTTCTGTTATTGGATCTGCCTCTGTTGCTCTTTTTCTTTGTGTTGCTGTTGTTTTTAATTAAGGATCTAAGCCTTGTAACTGCAGTCTTTTTAGAACTGGAGGAAGCCAAGACAGCCACTTAGTTGGTAGCTGTTGGAATAGTCTAGTTTTAGCTCAGCTCCTTTAGACCTGGAAGACATGAGAAATTTTCACAATTACCCGAAGCTTCCATCAACCTGAGCATGTTTCATGGGTCGTGATATAATATGATAAGCCTATAAACAACACAGAGTTTGGTGCAGACAGTAGTGTGAGGCACACGGCGCTAACACAGACTTGCACGTATAAGGACATATGTGACACAGATCCATGTTTTCTTTCATCCTCCTTTCTCCCCATGGCAATTAGTAGAACCATAGCTTCCAGCCTTTGCGGACATGAAATAAAAGAACTTGCTGGTGCCCTGAGCAGTGTCTAGTCTAGCACCCACTGTGTTTCCTCACAGAGCTTGTCTGGTGTCGTACAGCCCACCCCACATGCCATACTCCACACCCCACTCTGCACTGCAAGGGTCCCTGCACAGCACCACCAAAGAAGCAGTGTCACCTGGGATAGAAGTGTAATCCCTCAAGCACCTCAGATTTCCTGACTCTCTGGGGTGGGTGCCATACGCTCTGGGCAGGCTTCCTGGGTAGTTCTGATGCAAACTGCGGATGAAGGATCACAGACCCAAATGTCTTTGTTGTCAGTTAAAGAAACTGAAGGGCTGGGGATGTAGTTCAGTTGGTAGAGTGTTTGCCTGCATGTATGAAAACCAGGATTCAGTCTCAAGAACCACATAAGACTTAACCCACTCAGGTGGTGGTATATGTCGTAGGAATTTTAAATCCTGGCACAGAGTTTCTACCTTGCCTTTGGTTTATTGAGTTCCTGGATAAAACACACACACACACACACACACACACACACACACACACAGCCTTTATATTTACAATAAGCCTTAATAAGCACAAAAGCTGGGCAGATGCCTGGCCGCCATGATTTTAGAACCTACTTTCCTTTCAATACTCCTGAATAATTATTTACTACTTAATATGTTTCATCTGGGCTGCTCATAACTCCAATTGGCCAGCCTTCAGGACCATGTTTTTATGGTTCAGCTAACCCATGGCAGGTTTCTCCTTCCTTCTGTCCTTATTCTCCCCCTCCCCCTACTCCCCTCTCCCTGCCCCAAGCCCAGGAAACCTAAACCCCATCTATGTCTCTTCTGCCCAGCTATTGGCTGTTAGCATCTTCACCAATCAGAAACAACTTGGGGCAGGGTCACAGGGGCTCTGTGCAGACTCCAGGTCTTGGGGGCCACACTTAGCATTACAATAGACAGTAAAAGACAAAACCCTCCACAGGAAATGCCTGGGGTCCTAGCATTTAGGCAGTGGGGCAGGAATCATTTTTTGACTCAGTTATGAGTTGAAGGACAGCCTAGGGTATATGAAAAATTGTGTTCAGGAAAGAAAAGAAAAGAAAGAGGGCCAGTGAGACAGCTCAGTAGGTAGAGGTGCTTGCTGCCAAGGCTGAAGAGCTGAGTTTGTTCCCTTGATCCCACATGGCGGAGGAAATGAACTGACTCCTCAAAGGTTTCTCTTGACTCTGAGGCCCAGAGGTAGATAGAGCTAGGGCACATGAAGCTTGAGTTCAGTCTCCAGTGCCCCAAACAAAAGGAGGGAATGGAGCCGAGGCCCAGGAATTTAAGATAGGATAACCTCATAACTTAGGTCTCAGGACAGAGGCACAGCTGCTTTCCCAGCTTACTAAGGAATTATTTTAAAAGATTTATTTATTTATTTTATGTATGTGAGTACACACTGTAGCTGTACAGATAGTTGTGAGCCTTCATCTGGTTGTTGGGAATTGACTTTTTTAGGATCTCTGCTCTCTCCGGTCACCGGTCAGCTCTGTTCTCTTGTTCCCTGCTAGCTCCGGCCCAAGGATTTATTTATTTATTATATGTAAGTACACTGTAAGCTGTCTTCAGACATACCAGAAGAGGACATCAGATCTCTTTATAGATGGTTGTGAGTCACCATGTGGTTGCTGGGATTTGAATTCAGGACCTTCGGAAGAGCAGTCGGTGCTCTTAACTGCTGAGCCATCTCTTCAGCCTGTATTTTTTTGATCTTATGTTTGTGGTGTGCATTTGTACATATTATGTGTGGGAATGTATGTACCCCTTCAGGATACATATAAAGGCTAGAGG
This sequence comes from Montemys delectorum, assembly GCA_019843815.1. NCBI lineage: Eukaryota > Metazoa > Chordata > Mammalia > Rodentia > Muridae > Montemys > Montemys delectorum. The sequence goes on along the minus strand of JADRCD010170265.1, from coordinate 7,170 downwards.
TTGATATTGGGTAATTTTATTTCTAATTTTGTGTAGGGGATACATGCAGGCAGGTGCCCAAGGAGCTGCACTTACAGGCAACAATGAGCTGCCCAAAGTGGAGCTGCCTAATGTAGGTGCTGGGGCTTGAACTTGGGTTTTCTGCAAGAACAGTAGGCATTCTTAACCACTGAATCAGCTCTCCAGCCCTATCTACTTTTTTTTTTTTTTTCTTTTGAGACACTGAACCTAGAGTTGACCATTTCAGCTAGACTGGCCAGCCAGTAAACCCGTGGGCTCTGTCTGTCTGCCTCTATTCCCTTAGCCCTAAGCATTGAGGTTATTTGTACATGCCACTGCACCAGGTTTTTACATGGTTTCCAAACTCAAGTCCTCAAGCATGTCCAGCACACACCAGTGAGCCAGGTAGTGAGCCAGGTCCCCGGTCTAAGTTATAGAAGAGGATAAGAAGATCATTGCTCTTGTAGTTATGATTCTGTCAAGGATTTTCCATAGGTGGTGATGGATAAGTGCATAAAAATATATTCCATAGTGAAACTGTAAAATCCAGGGTGAAGTTCTGAATGGCTATATTAACTATATAGAAATTCGCTGGGCAGTGGTGGCGCACGCCTTTAATTCCAGCACTTGGTAGGCAGAGGCAGGTGGATTTCTGAGTTCAAGGCCAGCTTGGTTTACAGAGTGAGTTCCAGGACAGCCAGGGCTACACAGAGAAACCCTGTCTCAAAAAACCAAAAAAAAAAAAATTTATATAGAAATTCACTGAGCTATAGATAGACTTTGGCTCTGGTTAATTTTGATGTATTTGTTTTATTTAAAAGATTTTTTTTGTTGTTAAGTAATAAAGCTTATAAAATTAATTAAAATTGAATATGCATGTCTGTATATATTTTATACACACACATTAAGTTTACTGATTCTTTTCTCATGGGCTATTATGATAACAAAAGAGTGCTCCCCAAGCAGACTGACCCAGATAATTTAATCTCAAGAACTTCAATTCCTTAGAAAAGCCTCCCTGAACTCAGGCCAGGCCAGGCTCCTTCCTGCTATGCAGTCTACATTTTATTATATGGTCATTTGAACCCCTGAAGTGTAACTCTTCAAGTTAAGCCCATGACTGATACTGTGTTTCCCCATTGCGTGGCCCAGGACCTGATATACTGGGTGAATAAGACTTTTATAGTTTCTACCCGTGTGGTCCATTTTGCTGGTGGACAGAGAGCTAATATGGACATGTGACTGGGAAGGAATGAAGACAAGTGGAGGCAGGAGTGAGCGGTTTCCTTTTTTTTCTTAAAGATTTATTTATTTATTATATGTAAGTACACCGTAGCTGTCTTCAGACACTCTAGAAGAGGGAGTCAGATGGTTGTGAACCACCATGTGGTTGTTGGGATTTGAACTCAGGACCTTCGGAAGAGCGGAGCCATCTCTCCAGCCCAAATGACAGTTCAGATAGCTGGGAGCCATCAAGCAGTAGCTGGGACTTGAACCGGGGTTCTTTGGATCCACAGTCAGTGCTCTTAACCACTGACTCCACTACTCCAGCACTCTGCTGGTTTTCAAACTCAAGTTTCTAGTAGTCAAGCGAGGCGTGGTGGTGCTCAGGAGGCAGAAGCAGGCGGATCTCTGTGAGTTTGAAGCTAGCGTGGTCTACATAGTGAGTTTGAAGCTAGCGTGGTCTACATAGTGCAGCCAGGACTATGTAGAGAGATCTTGTCTCAGAAAAACAAAAAGAAATATACCTTTTATTTCCTGAGTATTATGTATGAATACCACATGCATGCCTGGCATCTGAAGAGGCCAGAAGAGGGTGTTGAATCCCCTAGAACTGGCATTGCAGATGTTTGTGAGCGTCACATAGGTGCTGGGAGCTGAACCCAGGTTCTCTGCAGGGGAAGAAAGTGCTCTTAACCACTGAGCCATCCATCGCTCCAGCTCCATAAAACCTACTTAATTAAAAAAGGAAGGTGGGCACTCTTGACACAGCTCAGTGAGTAAAGGCTCTTGCCGTGCAAGCTTGGTAACCGGGATTCAGCCTCTGGAACCCTCATAAAGGTGAGAGGAGAGACACCTCCACAGAAGTGTCCTCTGGCCTCTGCATGTACACCAAGGCACATGCACCACATACACTATATATACACATGCATACATGCATACACATACATGTGCAAACACATACAATAATAACGAATAAAAAATTTTGTTAATGTATCTCCCTGGATGTATTAAACATAATACATGAAAGTGATGCCCTTCTTGGTCTCCCTGCCCACCCTACTGTATGAATCACTTTCTCTCAGACCTCTCAATAGAGACTAGATAAATGCAGGTGTCTTGAGCCCAGCCTGTGAACCCAGTTTCCTATGGCACAGGAGTTCTGAGGTAAACTGGAGCAGGTCCTGCTGGCTTTGTTAAGGGAGCTGTAGAGGCTGGCTGGCTGGCAGCTTGAAACTTGTTTACTCTTCAGAAAACCAGAGGTAAAAAGTACTCATGGGCCCGGGGGGGGGGGGGGGGGTAAAGCTCAGAGGATGGGCTGAGCATGCCGGAAGCCCTGGGTTCAACCCCAGCACTGCAACATTTAGATAAAGTTCTCAGAGCCCCTGTCTCCTGCTGACAGGAAGCAAGCGGCAGTCTTCACTCAGTAACACCTCCTTTGACTTCCTGGAAGGAGAGCCAAATAAACTTATATACATGCATGTATCTCAGGAAGACCCAGGTCTAATAGAAAGTTGAAGTGTGTTTTCATGGTTAGCTTCCAGGAGTTTTCCATGCTAATAAGCCTCCTGGGTTCTGTGTTCAAAAACTATTGGGCATGCTGAAAATGGGGTTTTTCAGGCAGTGGTGGCACACGCCTTTAATCCCAGCACTTGAGAGGCAGAGGCAAGCAGATTTCTGAGTTCGAGGCCAGCCTGGTCTACAGAATGAGTTCCAGGACAGCCAGGGCTACACAGAGAAACCCTGTCTCAAAAAAAACAAAACAAACAAACAAAAATGGGGTTTTGATCCCATTCTCTTCCAAAACCACTTCACTTCCCCACCCTTTAGTGATTGTCACAAGCTGAGCAGAGTGTTAATATAACAAAGTCCTGGGTGGGCAGAACTGCAACTCTCAGTGGGTTTTGTGTCTGAGAACCTAATTATACCTCACTGGTCAGCCACTGTGTTTAACAGCAAAATGGCAGGTGCCCCTAGAAATTGCTGCTGTGGGAGAGGATAGAAGGGTATCCTGACCCGACCTGACCTGACGCAGTGATGCCATGTTCTACAGGTGCTCCTTGCTGTAGCAGAAGGGCTCAGCGTTGAGAGTTCAGGCCTGAGGCTCCTTTATGTGCTGATGATAAATGCTGTGTGGACTGCTTGAGGGTCAGGGTGGCTGGGAGGTAAGTCTGAAGGCAGCCTGGCCTACAGAGTAAGACCTTGTCTCAAGCCCCTGCGTCCCCAGAAGAAGAAAAAAGCATTTCAGAATAGTAAGCACAGAAACAATCTGCCTGGCAGCTGTGACACTGGTGAATCTTAGAAGTCCAAGTGAGAGGGAGAAGCCCTCCTGCCGTAGTCCATCTGCCATTGGCGGTTGCTCCGAGCCAGGTACCTTACCTCGGCTGCCTCGGTTCATTCAGTCATTTTCCCTGAAAGGTGGATTGACTCATTGTACAGTTTAAAACAACAACAACAACAAAAAAAAAAGGCAAAAAGCCAAACCCACCCAAAACTCACACACATTTGACAGGGGCTGCCAGTATGAAGTGAGAAAAATTTTAATGACAGAGATTCCTGGCCCTAGTGCTAAAGTTTATCACTAATGCTTGGCACTTTTTGGCTACTTGTCTGACTGAAGGCCATCCATCATGGGAGACATAGGTCATTTGTGTAGTTTCTTTTTCTTTTCTTTTCCTTTTTTTTTTTGACTACAAGATTTATAGTCAGTGGTAACCAGTGTTGTGGGGAAAGATGACCATGCTGAGCCTGTGGGCATCGTGGATTCTGTGGACAGAATCTATCCATCAGGACAAGCTGTGCCTAGTAGTGAACCACCGGAAGTCATCTGCACCCAGTCTCTGTCTCACCCGAAGACAGTAAGAAAGTGTGTGTAAACCAAAGTAGCAGACAGCAGGGCTCTTGCAGATCTGCACACCTAGAGTAGTGTGAGGAACAATAAGGGCCCAGGACAGAAACATCAAGGTTTGGAGGTGGGCCTCAAACTACACAGCACCTCTGGAACCAGGCGGTTCATCTGGATGGCTCTCGTGTGCCCAGGAGCACACACTGTTCAAGATGCTCCTCCATCAGAATCAGGAACTTTTTTTTTTTTTTTTTTTTTTTTTGAGACAGGGTTTCTCTGTGTAGCCCTGGCTGTCCTGGAACTCACTCTGTAGACCAGGCTGGCCTCAAACTCAGAAATCTGCCTGCCTCTGCCTCCCAAGTGCTGGGATTAAAGGCGTGTGCCACCACCGCCCGGCCAGAATCAGGAACTCTTAAGTCATCCCTCTCGAAACTTCCCTGGCTATGATGGGATCTGGTGCCGGCTCTCTAGTGCTAGTCATCATTGCCTCTCTCTGACCATATGGCTCTTGAACACAGCTGCACCATCTCGAGTGAGCAGCCAGTGCATGGTGAGCAGAGGGAGGACCATGGTAGGAAAAAGAGATAAAGGAAAAACTTGGAAGGGTCTCTGGTCAGAAATCAAGGTCCTATCAGTAGGACCACTAATAGGATTTTGTGTTTTTTCAATGCCTAGGGATTGACCCTAGAGCACGCTGGGCAAGAGCTGGGCTGAATCCCAGCTAATCCTCTTTTGCTTTTTATTCTTAGACTAGATCTCTATGAATTTCCAGGCTGGAATTGAATTAATAGGCCAGCACGTTTGTATTTTTAAATTTTATTATTATTGTATATGTGTATATAGGGTGTGTGTGTATGTGTGTGTGAATGCAGATGTGCTTGTGCCACAGAGTACATGGTGGGTGGCTCAGCAGACTTCCTGGAATTGGTTCTTCCTACCATAGATCTGGAAGATTCTATTGTACTTAAATCATCAGGCTTGCATAGCCTAAAACCCCCACTGAGCCATCTTGCTAACCCCAATTCATTTTAAAACAAGTCCTTTTTGTGTAGTCAAGGTTGGCCTCCAACTCACAGTCGTCCCCCCCCCCCCCCCCCCCCCCCCCCCCCCCCCCCCCCC
>JADRCD010170263.1:10654-35371 GCA_019843815.1 Montemys delectorum | reverse complement strand
CTCGGCCTTGTGAGGGTTTTGTGCCCCAGTGTGGGGGAATGCGAGGGCCAATGGGTGGGAGAGGGTGGGGGGACAGGCATTGGGAGGGGGGAGGCAGAAGGGGTTTGTTCTTGTGTTTGTTTGTTTGTTTGTTTGTTTGTTTGTGTTGGAGGGGAAAATGGGAGAGGGAAAGTGTACATGTGAATGAAGAAAATACCTAATTAAAAAAATAAATAAATTTAAAAAAAAAAAAAAAAAGAATCTCTTTTGAAAATGCATTTTGAAAAGATCTATTTTATAAGCTATTTAGAATATTAAACTAATTTTCCAATTCATGTATTTATCAAAGCTACATAAATTTAAAAACTGATAATAAAACTTTTTATTTTTAAAGCTATCAAAGACTTGTTGCAATTTATGATTCTTCATGTCAAAGAGCATTCCAATAATCCAATTCAGTATATCATTGACATCATCTCATTTAAGGCTCACAATTTCCCTCCATGTATGTTATTTTTGTCCATTCATGGTGAAATGAGCTTAAAATGTAAAGTGAAATAATTAAGATTCCACAGTGATGAATTTACAGGATAGGACTGACTAGGTTTTTGTCTGATCTCTAAAAGTTTAACCCGTCATTAGTTCATCTACACTACATGTTGCTAGGTAGATTCATAAAACTATTATTATTACCATGATTGCTATTGCCTAATCAAAAAATTGAAAATATAGAAAACATCTTTGCGTGTATGCAGCATCAATGTGAAGAAATCACTTGGTTGATGCTTTACATGGAACTTCCTGTATAGGATGGTATGACTTTCAGTGATTAAGATCTTACAAATCACTATATTCTTTTGGTTTAAACTTATTCTTTAATAAATACATTATCAATTTTGTATAATCACTTTCTTTAGTTCCATTTGTAAGCATTTTTGTTTGACGTCAATCTTCTTGAATGTAATAGCCATGTTTTTATTGACTTTCAGGCAGACAATATGGCTATTAAGTATACCATGGTTTAAGATTTATAGAATTAAGATACGTTTTATCAACTGAGCAATCTTCATGGCTTTTGTAAGTAATGGTGAAATCCTTAGATAGTTGGCATATATAATTAGAGAAAGCTCAGATGGGGCACATCGTAAGATACTCTCTTTATATTATTACTTAGAATAAAAAATGATGACAATTTGAAGATTTTTCTCCTAAAATATGAAACATTTTTCAAACTCAGTCTAACTCTAGATATTTATTAAAATCACTGTTCTCCCATTTGTAATAAAGAACCCTTTAAGCACTGTTCTTCATGAAAGGTGATTATCTCCAGTTTTGCCTTTCTGTTGTGGGTAGTAGACAGATAAAAATTCTTTTTATTTACAATGGCTTTTTGCTTAATTTTACATTCAGTTCTGAATTGTACACAAAGACAATGATCCCAGATAAGCAAAAGTAGCTTTTCTTATGTAACATCTGCTATGGTTTTCTCTGAGCCTATTAGATTTTTAATAATATTTATTTACAATGAGCAAGACTATTGTACTAAATTAATTTTTTAATGAAATAATTTCTAGCACAGAGCAAGAGAGTACTCTCTTTTAATTATAGTTGGACAACTCAGATATAACTGCATCTTCATAACACCTGTACCATTTATTATTCATTAGATAAGTTATAATACTGTATTACTAACACAGTACCTATCTGATTAAATCATTCTTATATAAGACAAATATTACAAATAGCAAGACACTAGAATATGTACATAAATGAAACACTTTCTTCTGGAAACTCAAGTCTTGGAGAATTCTTGGGAAAAGAAACAATAAACAAATAGATAAAGTTGAGCTCCAAAGTGTAGACACAGTGGGAACCTTTGAGTTCCTTCTTCACCACCCTCTTGGTTAGGAAAAGTATTCCACCAGTTTATCTCTGTTTGCATTGGAGATTAGGTGAGTTAGTCTTAAAATGACAATGGAAATTTCATTTCTTGTCTGTAGCATTTAGTACATTAGATGATTATTTAAATTGGCTTCTTATTTTAATGTTGCCCCCCTGTAACCCCCATGTTTTTGAAGTAGATTTCTGTGTACATTCTCTCTAGAGTTCCACATCACAATGGCTTCCAATAACTGAGTTTCGCCTGTAATTATTGTTAGTGTCTTTAGTCATGCTATGACACAGAAATCATGACCATTATAATAGATGGCCCATGAGTCAGGAATTTGTACTAGTGATAGTCATGAACTGAACTGAAGCATTATCACAGAATTTTAAAATAGGGATAAAAGAAGGGAGAGTGAGATATCCATTTGATAAATTTGATAGTTAATCAATTTCTTGATCATTGTTTTTTTTTTTAAATTAGATTCAAAGGAGAGAGTGCATAGTTTCTTCTTAGCACAGAGGGAAAAGAGATAAGAACTAGAAGACTAAATACATGGCATGTCGGTGGAGTTTCAGATGGTATCGCTGCAGACTGTTCTGTGTCTGAATAGGCATGTCAGACAGCCTGTGAAAGGCATATTTCCCTTAATTTAAGGTAAAATAGGAAATGATTCATCTCTATATTGTTCCATATACTCTGAAATCCTCATTTACTTCTCAATTTTTACTGGAAATTACAAAAGCCTTAGAGGTAAAAGAGACATTTGAAGGATGTCATTGAAGTGTACAATTTTAGCAATCTCTTCCCTTTTCTGTCCAAGGTTTCTCACTAAGCACATAGGTTACCAATTTTGCTTTTGTTTTTTTTTTTCTTTTGTTACACAGTAGTCAGAAAAAAAAGCAAGAAAGGAAACAAAAAGAAATAATATAGACCCAAATTTTGTATCCTTTTCAACTTTAGGGATGACTGATCATTAACCGAGAAAGCCTTGGGTAGCAGGATTTTAGAAAAACAGAGCTCAATCAAGGATGCTGACTGTTGTGATTCACTATGCCAATCACAGGGATGTGGTATGGATCGTTGTTTTTTAACCCCTCTCTCACATGTAACATTCATAAGGATGGCGGTGGGACAAAGTGATTAGCTGGAAAGAGATCTGGCCTTCCAGAGCAGTGGGAGGGGGTGGAGGGATTCAGTTTCTAAAATTTCAATGGATTTTTGTGAATTTCAACATGTGTAATTTTTACTCGGTTTTATTCCATGGTAAAATGTCTCTTAATTTCTTATGGAAAGAAAAGGACACTGTGTGTACCTTTCAAATGAATTGCTTCTATAGAAACAATCCAATTCAAAAGAAGAACACTAGCAAAATTGAGTGATAAATCTTAAGATGTTTTTTCAACTATAATTGACATATTAGAAAAGTAACTGAGACTTAATTTTAGTTATTTAAAACTATTAATAGTTTAAAATTTTAGGTTTTCATAGTGGTAAAAATATGTTTCCAGAAACATTATATCTTAATATTTCATCATATATGATTTAAATCACTTCAAAAGCCACATCTAAAATATGATCCCTTAATTTCTTTTTGTCACCTCCTCTTCAAGTTAAAATTTCCCAAAACTGACAAGGACAAATTTTATGTATTCTTTTGAACTCATTGTAATGTTAGAGTAGAAAAGATGCCCGGGTTAGAGAATAGATAGTCTGTACCTTTGGCTTGGAGTACAGATCTAATAGCCTGGTTGAGCTGGTTCAATACTTTTGTTAAGGGACCACTGCTAGGAAGATGGGATTACCTTCAGCCATGCAAAAGTGACAGGTGCAATAATTAGCTCTTTATTACGATACTGTACTTTTCCTTACCATAGTCCCTGACCCTAGTGCAGAAATGTATGTGCTGCAACTACATAAGGGTCATAGATGTAACTGGCTTTCGGATTTATTCAGAAAAATATAACTCTACTGTTCCTTCTTTTTTTCCAAGCATATTTCCCTTAACACTTGGGGCTTCCTTATTCTTCCTCTAGTGTCCAACTTCACCAGGTATCTGACCTCTATGAAAGCTTCAAGGACATGTGTGACCTTCCCCTTCTCTCTTCGCTGACTCCGTCTGGGCCACAGCTGAGATTTTATAGCCTGCCTGTCCTGATGTTTTGTTTGCTTATTTGTGTTGTTGTTGTTTTTACTCTAACAAAATTGTCCTTCTGCTTCCATTTGAGTATCTTCTTAAATCTTTTCATTACTGAGAATAAGAATCAAAGAGGGGACCCTGATTTCCCCTTATGATTATTTAATTATGTCTTTAAAAACTATACTTAATACTATTTTGTGTGCCATATTGTACAAGTATTATCAAATGTTTTATGTTATGCTGGTACTATTCATTCTCTTTAACATTATTTTTACTTGCTTTACTTATGATAAATGTTGCAATCGTCAATGCACTTTAATTTCTCTGTGACATTTTAGCACATACATATAAAAACTTGCTAAAACACTTTGAGGAGCATTTGGTCAATGCCTAAGCTTTCAGCATTACAGTGCTCTATACTGTCTACATTCCTTTGTGTATAAGTGCGAGTCTTTTTCTGAAAATTCATATGCAGATGTAGAATTTCTAATTGGACACTATTCATATTCCTAATGTTACTACATATTGCCAAATCCTTCTCAGAAAATTTATACCAGTCCCAGATCTCAATACAGATGTATGAAATTTTTCTTTGTGTCATGTCTGTGATTGTGTTTGTGGCAACATTTTTTCATTATTGATCATGTTTGATTTTAAACAAGCAGACAAATAAAACTGATACTCTGTTTTATTTAATTTCTAATCTTAAAATAGCAAAGATATTGGTTTTGTTCTATTATTACCCTGCTCATGTTGTCTGCCTGTATTTTGAAAGATTGTTTTTTTACTTTCTGTTGATCTGTTTCATATCTCCTTTCTCACTCTGTGCTTTTTTTAATCTTTATGATTGTTGGAAGAAGAGACAATTTAATGCTGTTATGTTTAAAAACTTTTTGCTATTTCCTTTTTTGTGTGTTCTATTTTTTACTGGTAATTCTTTTCTTGAAGTAATAAAACATAATCACTTAGTCTTTAAAATGTTATAAATATTTTCTATATAGCATTTATATAGAAGAAATTTGATGTTCAAAATGACAAATTTTATTCTTTATCACAATGATTATTGATTCATAACATCAATCACCAATGAGTCATGGGCACTTTTACATGACTTTAAGTTGACATAGACACTAACATTTATTAGCCAAGCTGAAGTGTATTGTTTCTTAGTCAATAATTAGCTGCATTAGATACTGTAAAGTTTTCTCTGAATTAGAAGGGCAAATCTGCATTCTCACTAGCGATATAAAATACTTCAAAGTACTCCAAAGACCTCATCAATTTGGCCCTGTCTACATTTTAAGTTCTAAGCTTGTGGTATGTCCACATCTTGTTATTATTTTAGTTTGTTTTTCTTTGATGACAAATAATGCTGCATATGTTTACATACATATATTAATGATTTTAATAGCCTCTTCTATTGTGGGATTTTCTTGGACTTCTCAAAGGTATAAATGGAAAGGAAGCTGTTAATAAAGTTTAAAGCTTAGGCCTTTTGCTGGGGCAGTATCCCAGCTACTGTTTAAACTTAATTCTTAATTATTCTGTCCTGTTTCTTCCTGCTCGAGGTATTGGCTGTCAGCTCTTTATTATAACCAATCAGTAGTGAGAAATTATCTCCTACTCTTTTCTTTATATTATACCCACAAGTATACTTGTTTACATATATACACATAATACATACACGTATATTTGTCAAAGAACACATTTAACTCATAAAATTTTAAAAGCCAACTAACTTACATGTGTGAATACAGAGAAATTGCAATTGTCTGGTTCTATGCTCCCGATCCAATGCCTGATATCTAATAAGTCCATTGAATACATGGGACTAAAGAGCAGGAATACAGTAATTGGCAATTGATAATGATATTGAAGATATTACATAGAACACAGATGCTGTAACACACATTTACTTGAGTTGCAGATGCTTCATGACTTCATTTGTTAATTTACTCATTCAAGGATGATTTGATCACAAATCAACAGCACCCCTCCCTAATCACTAAGACTGATTTTCATTAAATAGAGGGCAAAAGAATACCTATTGCTTAGAGATGACACAATGATAAGCTGTATATGTGAGAGAAGGGTTGAAGGAGGAAAGGAAATAATGAAAAAAAGTGAGAGAGAAGGAGATGGAAAAGTAAGGAGTGGGGAAGAGAGAGCAGATACATATGAATTTCCCTCCTGTGTATATAATCCCACAAAGTCAACAGTTCCTAACTTGTAAAATAAAAATTTGTAGATAAATTTTATATCAAACCCCATCTTTTCTAACTGCTACAAATTACAAGAAAAAATCTGTAATTTGTAATCATAAGAGGCAAAAATTATCTTCGAAACATCTCTTTTACTGCTAATAAGAGGTAATTAAGTTCTCAGAATGATGCTTCACTACTTCCATTGTTCTGGATAAAGATGAATCATAAAATAAACACAACTGAGGATGTAGGATAATAGGGTTGGATGTTCAGTTTAATAAGCACCAAGTAATGAATCCCAGGGCATGAGTGTCATCCCCTTGAAAGCCCCTTGCCAATGTTTCTTCTGTGGCTTGAAGCTTGAATCTAACACATGAGCACATACAAACGCATTTAGTTCTCATTAGCATCAATCTCTCATGGTGTTCCTTCTCCCCATTTCTCACTCCACTTGTTTCCTCCCTTCTCTAGCACTCACTCTATTTTAAACTTGATAAATTGTAATAGATTTATTTTTTAAATTTGTGAACATTTGCAAGTGTATATGTGCACTGTATGGGTGTCTGGTGAACCAGGAGGTCAGAAGAAGAAATACAATCACCTGGCAATGGTGTTAAAGACCCAGTGAGCTGCAGTGTGGATTCTGGGAAACAAACCTGGGACCTCTGAAAACTAAGCAAGGGCTCTTAACCATCAGGCTATCTCTTTAGCATCTAGACACACTTTTTATCTAAGAGCAAGAGTAAAAAATAAGACAATCTTCCATCCAAGTACTAAACAGGCCAGACCCCACTTATTTTTCAAGAGTAGAGAAAATCAAATGCATTTGGAGGGTGGTGGGTAGGACCTTACAGGAAACCTAGATAACTACCCAATACTAGTGAAGTCATGGATCCTGGAGGTAAACCTACAAGGACGGCTCTACTAAACAAGCTTACACCCTAATGTAAATTAAATACATTTAAATATTTGTCCTTACACTCACAGGAAAGCATAGTCATCATCCCTCATCAAGCAAATTTCCTTTTACAACAAATGGAAACAAGAACAGACAACCCCCAAGCAATTAATATGCAGGCTTATGGAGCTCGGCTCAATGGATACATCTACAATATCCTCTTGCACCTAAGGCTGAGGGCTCACTGTGAAAATAGAAGAGATGGAAAGACTGTGAGATCAGAAGGAATAGGGGTTTTACTGTAAGACTGTGTCTCCTAGGAATGTCAGATGCTGTATACATAAAGTCTCACGAACATGACTTTCCAAACAAGAGGATAACAGTGAACAAGGAAAACATCAAGGGACATACTAATGTGGACAGTCTGGGTAGGGTGTGGGGTCTGTGTACCCTAGGAAGCCTCAATCCTATGAAAAATCTACAGTCAACCAAAGAATGCTGGGGATGGGAGAACTAGTACTACCCAAGGAAACACAAGCCAACTGGCTACTGAATGATGATCAGCCCTGAGTATATACCTGCAAATAACATAATAGAGACTGAGCAGGTTGCATTTCTGTATTTCTGGAATGTATACACACATATGTATATGTATATGTAATATATATCATATAATAAATATGTATCTCTGGAATACATATATATGTGTGTAAATATAGTATTTCTTTTTCAATTATCTTCATAGTCTAGTAAAGGAGAATAAGCAATTTTCTGTGCATCTTGTCAACTAGTATGAACAAAGAGGACAACCCAATGCAAAGGAACCAAGAGACACTGTACTAGAGATGCAGTTGAAGGTTGTCTTATTAAGAAGGTAGTGGAGCAGTCAACCCTCTTCTAGATCTTATACAACTACATGTGGGCTACGTATATTGTTAGGCGTATTATGCAGCACTTGTAGAATTGAGCATTTGTACTGAATGGATTAATTTTCTAGTTATAGAATACCTTAAAAGGCATTCCAAAGATATGGAACACGTTCAAATTCAAAGTCACCAAAGAGAACTTGACAAATTCATGGTGGAATAACAAATAACAGAGGAAAAAATGAAAATGATTTTGAATGTTATAGGAAAAGTAATTTGTCCTTTTAAAAAAGAAAAGGTACTACTTATAACACTTACATGGTCACACAACTTTGCACTTTTAAGTTGATCTGCTTATCAATTCTGAATTTTAATTTTTCTCTTTGTCTTAGAGAGAAAATATTTGCCAGGTTGTACTGAAGTCTTCATGATTGCTCTTCAAATGCTGCACCATATTACTGTGAGCTCTCAATCATTTACCCATTGTTTTTGTATTTTCAGTGTCATAATTAATTTGTTTTTAATGAGTTTTTATGAATAGCTTTCCACTTCTGGACCAGGGAGGGGGAAAAAACCAGAAGAGGCAAAGTGACATGTAGGCTAAATTTACACAGTGTCCAAAAATCCAATCCTGATTTGCACAGTCTCCAAGGATCACTTTCTTCTATGAAGAGCTTCATCTAAGATTTTTGTAAATTTTGAATATACTTCTCAATCCAAATTATATTTAAGACTTCTCCAATTGAGAACAATACTGCCCACCATTGTAAATACTGAAATCATATTACACATGGAAGTAAGTGACTCACTCCAAATGAGAGCTGGCAGACTAGTTGTCATGTCAATGTGGCAGTGAAGAGGAGAATCCATTTTTTTTTTCAGAGATAAACACCCACGTAGGTTGTCCAATGCTAAGTTCTCAGTTCTGGTCATGTGTACATATAAGCAAAGTGAAAGTTGCTTGTACATGCTGTGCATATGTATATAACATTGGTAATTAAAGAAATGTGCTCATGAATTTAGGAAGGATTTGGGAGGAGTTAGAGAGGGGGAGGGAGGTGCAACTGTGATGTAGATTGTGTACAAAATTCCAAAGCAACAGAAAGGAAAGGTGCTGAAAGAAAAGCTACGTTAGATACCCATGCCCTAGGCCACGGCAGTGGGAGCCTTCCTAAGCTTAGTCTCCTGAAGACTTGCATAAAGTTACCTAAAGTTATCAGTGCGGTGAGAAGTCCAAGAAAGAATAGAAACTTAGAACAAGGATGGGAAACTTGAAGCCAAGATGAGGGGGTGGGGAATCACACGCCCAGGTGATCACCAGAGAGGTTCAGCACAAGGTGTGTGCAATGAGATGGTGCTGAGACTGAGTCAAATCAGGTTCAGGAGAAAGAAAGGTGGACACACACTGAAAGGAAGCACCAACCCGGCTTGAGTAGAGGGAAAGGGCAGGGTTGACAAGAGAGTAGCGAGGTGGAGTTTTAAGTTTCCATTACAGAGTGGTCTCTCTAGAAATGAAAGGTATGACAGATTCTTTTTCCTTGGTAATAGAATTCAGAAGAATAAAAATAAGTGCATATTAAATATAAGTCAAGAAAATATTTGGATTGGGGTCCATAACTAATGATATGTTAACTGCTGACCCAAATTGGAGCTGGGCAAAGAATAGTTGTACATCAATGTGAGAATTAAGTGGTCTCTAAATTATCAAATTATTACTACTATTGTACAACACTCTACGCAGACACTGATATATCACTTCTCTTTTGGGACTGGTGATCATTTTCTCAAAAAAGACACCCTCTGGTCACCTCTTATCGGGCACTTGTTCCATATTTTCGCAGTGCTACTCATTGTGCTAAACTCAGAAGAACATTTATTGTTTGTCTTGCTCAAATCTTTGTGACAATATTAGCTCCATAAATCTATCACAGTTAAGTAACATCAACCGAATGGCTTAAACAGAAATGTGTTATCTCACAATTTGGGATGCTGAAAGTGTGAAATTAAGGTGACAGCAAGACCAACCTTCCCACTGAGTCCAGGGAGACCCTTGCCTTGTTTTTCAGCTTCTGGTACCAGTTAGAAGCTTATGCACTCATTGGTTCATAGATTTGTAACTCTGATGTCAGCCTCCCTTGTCACATGGGCACATCATCCTTCTCTTAATAGAGACACCAGCCACATCACTTACTTTTTGCTAGTATGAACTCATTTTAATTATTTATATCTAGAGGGACACTGGAGGTTAGGATTTCAATATATCATTTTTGGTGAAGATGAGAGAAGCTACAATTCAATCTGTAACAGCAGCCTGGTGTGTTTCTTATATCTTTTGAACTTTATTATCCTGTCCAATTATCTCATTGTCAAGACCAACTACTCTACTGAATAAAAGATTAATGAAGCATGAACCTGAGAACCAAAATGTCCTAAGATATTTGTATGTCCTTCTTATTAAAAAAAATAAAGTAGAGGTGGTGAATAGTTACACTGTAAAACTCCAAGGCCCTTTCAGTTTCTGTCTCAATATTAGTTTGAGTTCAACTATTGAGAAATAAGCAGGAACGTGTTCAATGATCACTTCCCTGTAAAACTCAGAAGCCAATTATATTTTACTTTAATAGTAACATACTGATGAACCTGCAACAATTATTTGAAGTTCTGGTGTACTTTGATGACCTTTGACCTCTATCTTTAAGATTGTTTTGGGTTATGCAGGAGTAGGACACAGAATCCATTTGAGCTGTAAGCCTGACATCTTCTGTCAGATAAAGCACACTGCAGAAAGATTGAAGCACCAGAAAGGAAAAATGAATGCATCATTCTAGAATTAACTGTTTTTTTGTTTTGTTTGCTGCTGTTGTTGTTTTTGTTTGTTTGTTTTTTTTAGTTTTTCGAGACAGGGTTTCTCTGTGTAGCCCTGGCTGTCCTGGAACTCACTCTGTAGACCAGGCTTGCCTCAAACTCAGCAATCCACCTGCCTCTGCCTCCCAAGTGCTGGGATTAAAGGCATGCGCCACCACCGCCCGGCCTTGGAATTAACTCTTAACCCCAGAAACAGAGAAGCAAAGATAATTTGTCTGCAGAATTACAGAAAGATCACTGCATTTAGAACTATTCTTTAATTTTTAAATAATATTTTCATTAAATTTTTTATATATTCTTTCAGTATATTTCTCCCAGGTCTACCTAACTTTGTATTATATCAGTATTAAAGAAATCAGGGCAAAATTGTATTACCCAAAGACTCTTGAGTATGCATGGGCCCTTGATTGTAGTAAACCTAATGACAGTTAAGACCTTTAAATAAAATTAAGTTTTGCTTTCCTAGCAGCTAGGAAAGCTGTTACCAGTCACTATTTTTTAAAGAAAGAATTTGGCCTAAAATGTATGTTAATAAATCTAAATTGATTGTTGCCTTGAAGAAGAAAATATAGAAAGATAAAATATAAGTAAATAGGCTATCTAAGAAGAAATAAATTGAACAAGATGTTTTTTATGAAAGAATGCTTTAGGCTTCATTTAATATGATTAAGGGAAGCTGTGAATGGAGTTCTAGATTCTGCAGCACCTGATTATCAGTTTGATGTGGTCCTGAGGTGAAACTCTAGACACATGAGAACTTCCTCAGAATTTCCTCCTATACGTTCTGCCATTATAATTGGCTTCCTCACTTGGCACTGATTTGGGGGACATTGCCGCAATAACTAGTAAGTGCTTCATGAGAAGTTAATTCTTCACATTCTTCTGATTCTCTAAGTAACCGCAAGTGGGGTGACCTCACTTAAAGTCTACACACACACATATACACACATACACACAAGAAGTCCTTACACCATTCTTACAGATCTCTAACCCCAAGTGGTGTCATTTCACCTAAACTGCACACCACATAGCACACACACACACACACACACACACACACACACACACACACAAACACACACAAACACACACAAACACACAAACACACACAAACACACTGATAAGCATGGACAGTGGACATGGCAGAGCCAAGGCTCCACAGACTGGCCAGAGTCCTGGATGTTGAACCCAAGTCATCTGAGGAGTAGTGTGTTTGCAGGTTGGATACAGTGAAAAGGTAAATTCAAAAGGCTGGGATAGGGTTTAGAGGATTGATATGGCCATCAACTATTCTTCTATTGCTGTGACAAAAGGTCATGACCAAAGCAATTTGCAGAAGAAAGAATTTATTAGGGTTCACAGTTGTAGAAAGAAATAAGACCTTTACAACAGGAAACTGTGTCATCAAGGGATCTGCATGGTGTCAGGAACAGGAAGCTGAGTGTTTGCATCTGGAATCACAAGCAGGAAGCAGAAAGAGTGAACTTGGAATGGTTAGTCTTTTAACTTTCAAAACCCACTACATTCACTAATATGCATCCTTCAACAAGGAATCAACTGGGTACCAGGTGTTCAAATCACCACAGGTGAGAAAGAGTAAATAAAGCCTAGCGGCTAAGCAGGTATAGGATGTACACCGTAGTCTAAGCTTGTAGGCACAACAGGGAGACAGCTAAGTCTGGGTCACAATAGTTGTGTAGGTATGTGTCTAAAGGCCAAAGATGGATGCTTGGAATCGCCGCTAGATAGAATTAGTCTTACAAGTCACCTTGATGAAAGCATCTCCTGAATCTGTGCTTCAAGAGTAAAATTAGAATTGAGATATCTGATCACTGTCACTTATGTGGATGAAAGACACCCAAATTCTGATCCAATTGTTTAGGCAGCAAGTACTTTAACCACTAAGAAATCTCCACAGCTCTCTCTCCTTTTTTGTGAATGTATGTTTAACCTCATTTATCTCTTATAGTGTCTGAGTTTTGCTTTATAGTAGGTCTTCTGTATGTATTTACCCTTCCCACTAGTTTGTGACTTTTATTGAGAATCTTCTCCACATAGAAAAAGTAGACAGTAGGAGCTTGACAAGATCACACATAATGAGCTCAGAGAGCAAAGGTGTCAGGCTGGCATTTTCAGTTACAATAAATAGTTAAGGAGCTGGTGAGGAGTGGGAATAAAGGATTCTGGGGGATTTTTCCAGAGGACCCACTGGTCTCAAGTTAGGCTTTTAATTTTTGTCTAATTTGTTTTTCAAGAATATTTGGTGGAGCCTAGACTTGACACAGCAGATATATATCATTAAACAACATTTCAAAAATTTTATCATTTATGTCCATTTCTTTCCTTTTATATTGAAATATATAAAAGCATGAAAAATATTTAATCAAGCTTTGAGTATTGACTTGATAATTTTACATAAACAAAACTTCAGCTCCTTTGAAATTTATTTTTACAGAGAAAGTTCCTCTTTATGTCTGACTACAAATTAGAGGTTATAAAAGTTAGTGATCTATCTATCTATCTATCTATCTCCCCCTTTGCTTCTTCTCTACAATTTTGCTTATACTGTAAGTCACAGGACTTTCACCAAAGCACTTAGCAGGTGAGAATTATTTACTATTAAGGCACCATTATGTGCCTCTCTCAGAGCATTGCATGCATTTGTGTTAGATGCCTGTTGCCAGTGGTAGAGAAAGGCAGGCAATGTATCTTAGTCACACTACCTAGTGTGAAATTATTTTTTCCAGAGGCAATGTCACCCCTTCTCCACAACAAATGTCAGAGCTTCAGTTTCTATATTGTTTTCAATTACTGTTTCAAGAATCTTAATTTATGCCTATTTGATACATATATAGATGAAACTCTATACTAATTTATTTATATTTCCCTACTTATTAATTAACCTGACTTCTCTTTTATATGTATTGATCATGCAGGTTTGAGTGATGCATCAAAATAGGGACTAAGTATGTAATTTTATAAATAAAAGTAGAAATATTTCACTTTAAAATATTTAAATTCACTTTAAAATTTAAATATTCCCTTTAAATATTTAATTCACTTTAAAATATTTTTGTGTAAAAAGGCAAGCATTATTTCAATGGCACAAGAAAATATAAAGCACATACATGCTCTGTCAACAAGATGCTAAACTATTATCAAGACATAACAAAACAAGGGAAAGATTGATTTCCATTTAAAAGAAGATGATTCTAATAATGAGGAAGACAGGGTCCCAACAAACCGTCTCTTGTCACCAAATGAAGCTTCCAGTATTGGAACTGGATCACATTCAATTGAGTTGTTGGCCAAAAGGGTCCAATAGAAATCCTCAAACATCACATGCTGTTGCCAATACAATCAGTCGATCTCCACAAACTGAGAGCAAGGTCCCAATGCTTCATGTATCACCTGCACAACTCATTGAATGTGAAGAGGTCTATCTGATGCTGACACAGAACCTTCACCTCTACATTCTATTGCCTTTGGTAAAGATAGGTACTCTGCAGACTACCAAAAGAAAAATATAAACAACAACCCAGGCACAAAACTTTTGAGCTACACTCTGCAGTGCCTGCAAAACTTGCTCGGGCAATGGTGGCACAAAACTTGTGGAAGTAACCAACCAATGTCTAATTTGACTTAAGACCAACTCCACATGATTGAATCTAGATGTGACACTGCTTTGACAACCAAAAAACAGAGACTACATAGCCCAGACACCTAGGTAAACTTAAATACTATTTGTCTAAAGTCAAACAAAAATAGTGACAAATGATTCTTCATGATATCCTATTTTACTCATAGATCAGTGCTCTATGCAGTCATCATCAGAGAAGCTTTTTTTCTGGAACAAAACCAGAGACCCACAGTCAGGCATTACATAGAGAGTGATAGACCTTTAAACACTCAGCCCTAAATGGGATGTCTCCATCAAATCTCTCTCCTCAGAGCTCAGGGAACCCTTTGGAACACGAGGCAGAAAGAGTGTAAGAGCCAGAAGGAACGGAGGACACTAAAAGAACAAGGCCCTTTAAATCAACTGAGCAAAGCTCATATGAACTCACTGAGGCAAGCACAGGACCAGCACTGGTTTGCACCAGGACCCTTGCATGTATTCTATAGATTTCAGCTTAGCATCTTTATGGAACTCCCAAGTGTATGAACAAATCTGTCTCTGATCCTTGTACCTTCTCTTGAAGCCTTTTTCCTTCTGTTAGGTTGCCTTGTCCAAGATCAATGTGATGGTTTTTGTTTAATCTTATTATATTTTATTTTATTATATTTTGTTTTAACTCTTAGAAGCCTGCACTTTTCCAAGGAGAGTCTGAAAAGGTGTGGATTCAGATGGGAAGGGAGTGAGGAGAAACTGCGAGGAGCAAAGGAAGGAAAGCTGTAATCAGGATATATTGTATAAGAAGGGAATCTATTTACAATAAAAGGGAAAAATTAAAAAAAAACTTTTGTGTAAATTTGTTTTTCTAAAGCATCCAAAGTATTAGAGTTTCTACCACTATTCTGTATGTATTGAGGCCATTACAAGTATTAGAGAAGAGCCCACACATAGGAAAAAAAGACTGCAAGTTTTGAAACTGAGTTTAGAGATTTTGGGCTTCTGTGTGAGTATCAAATGGGGAATTTTTATAATGAAACTATAAATTTATACTTTGAACTCTGAGTGTGTGCAAGGCATGACTGCTCAATTTCAGCCAAGAATGATGTCTCCTTTGCAAATGTTGGAGACCAGACTTGTATGTCAGTATTTTTGTCTCACTCATAAAACACAGGTAGAGAATGTACAAAATTGATGGTTATAATGCAATAAATTACTATTGATTTCTTTCAACTTATGAAAAATGCTTAAAGATTATCATTTTGACTGTGACAAGTGAGATTGGAAGGAGATTACAAAAGATGAATGGCGTAGAACTCATTCAGAAGCAGGCATTAGGAGAAGATCCCATGTCTAAGATTTGTCACTGATAAAATTACTTCTCACTTTTTCTAGTAGAGACTAGACCTTCAACATTGGGAAAAGTGCGGGTATTTGGAATACAGATCTGAAGTCCTTTCCCTTAGGCAGACTCAATGTGATAACAGGGCTCTTTGAAGCAGATCAATTAAAACAATCATAGGTACAGAAGAAAGACCTTAGGCTCTTGGCTGGAAACCTGAGTTATTAATACAGGGAATCTTCTTATCTTTGTGGGCTAGTTTGCTTTCTATTGCTATAATAAAGAATGTGACCCAAAGGGACTTCCAAGAGAAGGTTTATTTGGTTTATATTTCTCTCACAGTGTTTATCACTGGAGGAAGATAGGTCAGAAACCCGGAGGTAGGAACTGAAGCAGAGACCACGGAAAAGCAAAGACTGCTGCTTACTGACTTATTCCTATGGCTTGCTCAGCTCTTTTTGCTCAGCTTGTACAACTCAGGACCCTCTGCCTAGGGGCAGCACCACACACAGTGAGCTATACTCTATCCCATATCAATCATTAATAAAGAAAATGCACCTACAGAGATGGAGACATTTTCTCAACTGCAGTTCTCCCTGTATGAGCCTGGCTTGTGTCATGTTGACAAAAAGTATGGCATTTGAAATTATTGAGTTTCTCTGAAATGGCTTCCTTATCTCTGAACTAAGTAAAATACATCTCTAGTTCTGTAGTAAGTAAAAAGGACAAGTTATATAATTAGTTTGTCTAAAGCAACATAATGCTGATCTAAATTTCTCCACCTTTGCTTCTGTAAGAACTGACATTTAAAATATGCCCAGAGATCCAAATCAACAAATGAACAAAATAAGGTAAATATTACCCTCTCAAACAAATCTTTCTGAGAACAGCAGCAAAGGGACTTGAAGGTGACAATATAATTAAAAGAGAAAGAGAACCCAGAGAGAAATATGGATCATGGATGGAGATGGAGAGATTCAGAAGGATGGAGAGTACAATGACTTTTTCATTTCTTTTCTGTGATGTTGATTAATCTTTTTTTTAATTTACTTTTTACATTCCATTCTCTGCCTCCCCCATCCACATTCTGATTGCTCCACATTCTACACTTCCTCTGCAACACCCCTGTCTCCACTTGGGTGCCCCCACCCCCACCCTACCTGACTTCTAAACTCCCAGGAGCCTCCAGTCTCTTGAGGGTGAGGTGAATCATTTCTGAACCAACACAGACCCGGAAGTCTTTACTGTATGTGTGTTGGGGGCCTCATATCAGCTGGTATATGCTGTCTGTCTGGTGGTACAGTGTTTGAGAGATCTCAGGGGTCCAGATTAATTGAGACTGCTGGGCCTCCTACAGGACTGCCCTTCTCCTCAGCTTCCTCCAGCCTTCCCTAACTCAACAATAAGGGTCAGCTATTTCTCTCCATTGCTTGGATACAAATATTTGCATCTGACTCTTTCAGCTGCTTGTTGGGTCTTTTGGAGGGCAGTCATGATAGATCCCTTTTTGTAAGCACTCCATAGCCTCAGTAATAATGTGAGGCCTTGAGACCTCTGCTTGAGTTGGATCCCACTTGCATCTGTCGCTGGACCTTCTTTTCCTCAGGTTCCTCTTCATTTCCATCCCTGTAATTCTTTCAGATAAGAACAATTATGGGTCAGAGATGTGTCTGTGGGATAGCAATCCCATCCCTTACTTGATGTCCTGTCTTCCTGCTGGAGGTGGGCTCTATCAGTTCCCACTCCCTACTGTTGTTCATTTCATCTAAGGTCCCTTCCTTTGAATCTTGGGAGTCTCTCACTTCCCAGGTCTCTGGTGCATTCTGTGCACCCCCCCCCAACCTCCTATTTCTTAAGGTTGCCTGTTTACATTCTTTCTGCCAGCCCTGAGGGTTTCAGTCCTTCTCCTTCAGATGGTGATTAATCTTGACGTTGGGAGGGTTTAGATGAGGACATGTGACCTTCCCTCAGAGTAGGTGACACCCTACGGTGGTGACCTAGGTATAAAGAAGTCTGAAGAAAAAGCCATTCAGCTTTCTTGCTCACCTTCACTTCCTGATGGTGCAATGTGCATTAAATTCTTCAACCTTTCTATATGGGCTGAAGATACCCATCCATCCATCAGGAATTCTCCAGGCTTCAGGATGAGATCCCATCCAGACTTATACACTTGGCAACTACGGGGTTCTCAGTACTTCCTGTGTGTTGATGGCTAGTATTGGACTACCATAGACATCAATGTAGTAAGTAGGAGTATATTGTCTATGTTTACATATATATGTATATGTTTACATATATATTTATATAACACAAACATATATTTATATATACGTATATTAATATACAATATGCATATATATTTACATTTATGTGTATACATACACACACACACACACACACACACACACACACACACACACATATATATATGTATATATTTGTGGGTTAAAATGATGTCCTGTCCGCAACAGGACTAGGGCCGCTTGTGGAGGTGGGATGTGGGAAGTTTGACTATGTGCATCCTAAGCTGCCCACCTGGCAGACAACAGAATGTGAGAAGCCACAGGACCCCTCTCCAGGGATGGGGAGATGCAGTCTGAGGTGCCTGCGGACTGTTGTAGTTGACTTGGACTCTTGGGCACAACAGACACCACTGGGTGCTGTGGAACATCCAGCTCCGGGGTCTCCAGGGCCTACAAGAAGGCTGAGGACAACAGGTTCTAGATCTTGGGCACCAAAGATGCTGCAGAAGAGCTGAGAATAGAGTAGGGGCCCACGGGGCTGGTGAGTGGCTGGGCTTGGTGGAGACCATGGCTGATAAATCAGAGGGGCCTCCCACAGGAGGAAGACCTGCTCCATTGTTCCCCACAGCGGTCCCGATGAGAAGAGGGAGTCCATGGTTTTAAGGCATTTATTGTCATGGCCAGAAGGGGAGCTAAGATAGTAGTAGAGGCAGAGAAAGGCAGAGAGAGGGAGAGAGTAGACAAGTAGAGGCTGACTATGGCCACTTGGAAAGAGGAGGGAAGGGAATGTGGAGAAAGGGAGAACAAGAGGGAAAGAAAGAGAGATAAGAGAAAGCGAGTAAAAGAGTTAGAGACGGAGGAGGGGACAAGCATTCCCTTTTATAGTGGACCAGGCCTACCTGGCTGTTTCCAGTTAACTCTGCAGAGGAGCATACCTAGCTGTTGCCAGGTAACTGTGGGCATGGAGTCCAGACAGAATACCAGGGGCTTGGAGCATTGCCCTACATGATTAATGGCCACAGAATTATAGAGCTGAGGCTTTGTGTCAAGATCCTGGTGTCTGGGGTTATCAGGAACACTTGCTGGTCTCCAGGGTTTAAACCTAGCTCAACCGGAAAACAAGTTGCCTTTCACGGTCCCACATATATTCATTATACATATTCTAAATGTGTCTGTATATATACATTCACACACACACATCACACTAATATATATTTCATGTCATTGGTTTTATTTCTCTGCAAAAGTCTAATATGCATTTTCTTTGTAGGAAAAAAAATAGAGATGTGTGTGTGTGTGTGTGTGTGTGTGTGTGTGATCTCTCTGTCTGTCTTGGTTAACTAAGTATACCCTAAAAAAGTTTCAATGCTTCTTCTAATTTTGTCTGTCTCCAGACTGCCCATAGTTTAAGTTGAATATGAATAATAAACCAGGATTATAACTCAGAATTTTAGATCAAGACAAACCAAGTAGAATTACAGTGAGTTCTGATGCTCTTGTCCTTTCTGCCAGAAAGATAGTGAGTTCTACTCTTGGCATTGGCTATATTTTAATTCATTCACTCATATATATACTCTTTCAAATCAATTTAAAAATTGATCTTATACTTGCTATGTATTCAGAATGATACAGTGACTTATGTTAGGTTGCTGGCAAGTGTTTCTCATCATAAAAGGGTTGGATTATGTAGGAGTAGATACTGAACCTGCTGCTGATAAATTAGATTCTAACAGCAAAGAAAAAATATCATTCATTGTGAAGCCAAAGCCAATGAAAATCACATGTGTTAAATAAAGATTCCCCTTCAAAATTTCTAGAAATTGGTACATATCTTATGTAATTGTTGTATGACAATAGTATACCTTTTTATATTTGGATTATAGGTTTTCTTAGAAAAGAACTATTTTAAGCAGAAAATACAAATGTAGTTTTCAAATTACTGTTCTTAGTTTATAATTTAACTTGAATGGCAAATGCATTTGATGATATATTTTAACAACTTTTCAAGTATGGAATAATTATCTTTCCTATTTATAGAGATTTAGGAAACTGTAGTTCAGTATGAAATACTTTAATATAGTTATAGTAAGGTCATCATGTTAAAATCTACTAAGAAAATCATAAAATTCCTACAGTAACCATATTAAGAATGCAATTGAACGTATATAATGCAATTAATAGTAATTTATATTTATCTTGAGAACTAGAATACATAATATCATAGTGCTACTAAACTGCTATTTTTAAAAATAAATTTTTAGCAGAAAAGTACTACCCAAAATGAGAAGAATTCAGAACAAACAACAATAGTAAAAATCAGAACCACATCAAAACTGATAGGAATTGAAAAAGAACACAATTCACCTAATAGTCACTGAATGCAAATAAGAGCAAATGGACAATCCCACACGAGCCAACACTGGAATGGATATATAGACTGAAAGGGGCAACAGGTAACTAGAGCTACATTATAAGTATTTGGGGAAAGGTGTGAGACCTTTCTAATTGACTGGAGTGACAGATAATTTCTATTAATTTTTTAAAATTCTGCATTAATTCTAATTAAATGTATAATTATGTCTGTATTAATTTATGGAAAGTTATAATTAATATTTATAGAGTTCATAATCTGTGTTAGGTACTGTACTATGTCAGGAATATAGAAATGAACTACTAGGAGAAACAAACAACACGATAATAGGTTCAGGTAATTGTAAGATATGACTATAAGTGCATGTAGTTCAACCCATCTTTTATGTCAACCTACACAAGCTGGTGTTATTTCAGAAGAGGGAAACTCAGTAGAGAAAATGCTCCCACCAGATTTGCCTCTGGGCAAGCTTGTGATGCATTCTATTCAATGATGATTGATATGGGAGAGTCCAGCTAACTGTGAGCAATGCCACCCTTGAGTGGGTGATCCTGGGCACTGTAAGAAAGTAGGCAGACTACCGGGAACAAGAAGTTAGGCAGTACTCCTCCATGACTTGCTCCCTGTTAGTGGCACTGTTTGTGAAGGATTGGAAGATTTGGCTTTGATGGAGTAGGAGTGACCTTGTTGTAGATTTGTCCCTTGGGTGCGTTTTCAGATTTGAAAAACTCATGCCAGTCCCAGTCTCTTTCTGCTCTGCTCTGTCTGTCTGACTGACCGACTCTCTCTGTTTCTCTCTGTCTCTGTCTCTCTCTCTCTCTTTGTCCCTCTCACTCTCATGCTAGCAGAGCAGGATATAAAGCTCTCTCTGCTACTGCTCTAATACCATGGCTATCTGTTTCCTGCTGTGATGACCCTTGAAAACTATAATGAAGCCTGCAATTAATTTTTTAAAATTAAGAGTTGTCTCTTAACAGCAATAAAAGAGTAACTAAGACATTTGCATATGGCAGTAATATTATGGTTACATAGGACAATAATATAGGTACTATTTCATGTAACAATCACATAGCTATTACTGTGTACAATAACAATACAGTTATTTCATATGACAGTAATACAATTACTTTTTTCTAGACCTTGGAAGTTAACGTTCCCCAAATGTTCACTGTGTGTATCTCTGCTGAGTCACTCAAATTTTTATTGCAAAATAAAATATGGATAGTAGTGAAAATTAGAGTGAACATCCCGTTTTAACATTTAAGTTTGTATAAAAAAGGACAACAAACATGACACACTAAAGAAAGTTATTACCTCCTATAAATTAGCAACAATAGTACTAACCACAGTAATTTCTCTTCATCCTATCTTCATAACTTGAAAACACTGAAAATCTCCTGAAAATTTCTCTTTATGAGTTGGTTCTTTTCACAATAAATAATAACCACACTAATATGTTAGATAAACATGTTTGTGTTATTTGCCTCATCTTCTGGGTCTTTTTGTTTCTTTTGGAACAGAGTCTTATGTAGCACAGGCTGGCTCTAAACTCAGTGTGTAGCTGATCCTTCAGCAGCTGCCTCTGGAGTTCCTAGGATTAAAGGTATGGACGCTGAAGTGAAGCAGGCAGACTCTTCCCTTTCTTGATGCTCGCAGAACTTCCCCTCTCCTCTTTCCCCCCCCCCCCCCCCCCCCGCAGTTAACACAGGGCTCCCCTCCGCTCCCCAGCTCAGAGAGGACCCGCAGGAATATTGCTATCCCCATTTTCATAGAGACACTCTGCTGAGGCTGGCACTTTTACTGATAGACGGCTAGGCACTTCCAGTCTTTGGGAAGAGCGAAGGCCAAACATCCTTGAAGAGATAAGGGTCCCGCGTTTGGGCCAGGAGAGGAGGGTAGTCAAACGTCCATAGATAGCTGTGGCTAGTTGTAAAATACACTAGCTCCTGATAAAACCATAAAGGTACTTCCCAGGTCAGAAGAGTTCCCCCTCCCAGTTGCCCGATTGTGCTCCGTGGCTTAAACAAACAATATCGTGTTTAAAAGATGACATCCCTTGTCACCTCTCCTGTCTCCCAAAATTCCAAAAAATCCTTGATTATGCTTGTATAAAAATGCCAAAACCTCTAGGTATGGGGTTGCACTCCCATCCTGCGCAGTGGGAAAGTTTTCTATTCGAGTCTGATTCAAGTTAATAAAGAGTCTCTTGTTTCTCTGCATCGGGCCAGCGGTTCTTAGAGTTCTCCTAGAGATCCCATGGTGACCAGGACACAACAACCATCACGTCAGCGCAGTGTTGGGTCTGAAACCCGTGGACGGAAACTTCGAAAAGTTAGGTAAGCTCTCTGCTAAATGTGCTATGTCTCCAACCATTGTGTGATTCTGTCCTTTACTTTGGAAGACTATGGACACATAGGAGATGAATCAAAGTTGTTGGAAACGTCTTACCACTAATTGTTCTACTCATTTTGATAAATTTTAGTATTTTACTTCATTTTGGTTTTGGACTTATTCTACTCTCCTCAGTTGCTACTCCAAGTCTCTTAAACTTGAATCAGAGAACAACATGTAATACTCTTTCATGTGTTTAAAGAAACCAAGTTATATCCCCAGTCTGCCTCTCATACTTCAGACACAATAGCCTGGCTTTAGATACCTAGCTTTAGAGGTAAACGGAGAACCTGGAGATTTTACATTTTTAATGTGGAAATAATGCTGAGATAAAGGTTCTCATTTCTATCTATTGAAATTGTTGAGAAATGATGTGTGTGTGTGTGTGTGTGTGTGTGTGTGTGTGTGTGCGCGCGCGCGCGCGCGCATACACACGTATACCAGGTTTTGTTTTTTTTTTTTTTACTTAATGACAACTTTCTATCCAAAATAGTTGCATTTACATTTACGGCAGTTTAAGAAGGTTCTTGTTTTCCATGCCATTTCTCTAACTGCTAACTTTCCCATCACCTAACTCTACTTTTATATCTTTGCTCTCTTCAGAAAATGACATCAATAACTTCTATCCTTTGCTCTCAGCTCATCTTCTGATAATTTCGTAACTTAATTACTTGATTTTCTATGCACATAGTATCACGTCAACAACTTTACAAAGGACTTCAGAAAACAATTCATCCAGATTAATCCTGCTTTCAAGACTGTCATTTACTTTCACTGAATCTTTGTTATCAGCATAAAATCTTACTAAATTTCCATACATACTTTCAAAACCTAATACAAAACCTATGAGTTGTTCCCCAGCAACCAACTCCCTTCATTCTTCTCCTATACTGATTATCTGTAATCTTATCTATTTTTTCTGGTCCTACCTAATACCATCATTATCTTTATATTTTCACTCACAGAAACATTATTTAACTGCCTATCATATCATGTTGATTCACTATTATATTTTCCTGTAAAGCTATAGTATTCTTAAGAGCTGCATGGAGGTCATAGTTCTCCTTTGGAAATCATCTATAAATACTTTAAAGTTTTAATATAGATGCTGAAGGATATAAGTAAAATTCCCTTAAGGAAAGTTAAATGGACACTTGCTGGAGAAAAAACAGCCATAGATATTTTCTACACTCACAATGAAAATGGATTTGCATAGTCATGTATCTTTACCTTCCATGTGCCTTATCCCATGAAGATATTGCAGGAATATTTTCTAACTTTATGCAAAGGCTATGCTTCTAATACATATTTACTTTCATTTAATAAAGCATGTATCTGATTATTTCTAGATTTTAAATAGTGTGTGGAATTGTGCTAGGTTAGACTCTATTTAAGTAAACATTGATAACCTCAGTGTTTAATTTCTTGCATTAAATTAAGGAGGTTAGATGCAAATCTTGCCTTTATCTATACACCCACACTATTCTTTTTTGAGTAGAGAATAAAAAATAATTTCTGAGTAAAAATGTTTTTGTTATGTCAAGGTTGACTTCTATCCTAGTTCAATTCTTTATAGCCTAGCGAATGTCAATTAGTTAAGGTGATATTTTTTTTTATCTCCTTGCTGTAGCTGAATGTGTACTTTTTGATCTAGAGACACACTTACTTTTATGAGTTCTTTAGTCATGTCTTCTACTGAGAAGAAGGGTGGTCCACTGGCTTCTTATTGTTGTATGTAGACAACTGCTGGGCTCATCCCCACTGTCCTGCTATTACTGTTGTAAGTATTGATCACTTTAGCATCTACACAGATGCTCTTTCTTACTGTAACATCTTAATCTCCTTTTTTCCAAGTAACAACTTCCATCTTAGTCTTCCTTCCTTCCTTCCTTCCTTCCTTCCTTCCTTCCTTCCTTCCTT
>JADRCD010170263.1:0-10644 GCA_019843815.1 Montemys delectorum | reverse complement strand
CTTCCTTCCTTCCTTCCTTCCTTCCTTCCTTCCTTCCTTCCTTCCTTCCTTCCTTCTTCCCTCCCTCCCTCCCTCCCTCCTTCCTTCCTTCCTTCCTTCCTCCCTCCTTCCTTCCTTCCTTTCTTACTTCCTTTTTTTCTTTCCTTTCTCCCTTCCTTCCTTCTTTCCTTCTTTCTTCCTTTTTCTTTCATTGCTCCCTTCTTTCCCTTTCTTTTTCAAAATTCACATTTGTAATTTACTTTTTGGAATATAATTTTAGGGACATGTGAAGGGTATCAGGGAGAGTGGTTGGGAGTGGCTGAAGGGACGAAAGTGGGTGAAGTGACATAATTCAATGAAAACTATTTTTAAAAATGGAAGAAATATTTTTCTGACCAAAATGCTGATTTTCAAATTATTTTCAAATTTGTTAAATAAAGAACTATAAAAAGGAATCAATTTTTACTGTTCTCAAAGTTCTACGATTTTGAATTGAGTCTCCATATTTTCAATAGATGATAAAGTACAGATAATTAATTCAATAAAATCAAATAGGAAAATGAATGGATAATACTATTTTTGTATATGTATTTGTGTTTGGTATGCATATGGATATTTACAGGTGTGAGGATACACATGTATGTAAAGGTACACATTCATATGTGTACACATGTGTGTAGTTGATTGAGATTGACATCAAATGTTTTTCTTCATCACTTTCTATCTTATAAATGAGGCCAGGTCTCATTTAGGTGAACCTGGAGCTCATCAATTTGTTTAGTCTGGTTAGCCCACTCACTCTGGGGGATCCCTGCCTCCACTTCCCACTTTCAGGTAACCATACCAACATGGATTTAATATGGGTTCTAAAACCTGAACTCCTACCCTCATACTTGTTGGAGCAAGCTCTTTACCCAAGTCTAAAGTGGGTCTTACTCTTATTCATATGTTTCATAATTGAGAGCATAAAACCTTTGCACTGGAATCTCCACAAGTCTTGATTTTATGGGTTCTATTAGTCCTATTTTACAACCTGCCTCTTCTCAAAATTAAACAAAGTTCTAAGAAAGACCTTTTCCTTACCATTACCTTTACCTTTTGCTATTTTCCACAGAACTAATGTAATTTAATTTTAGTAAATGGATCACTATAGCTAGGTCCACTACATAGGACTACTATTCAAGCAAAACATTTTATCATATCCTTGGCATTCTACTTGGCATTCTATGAAAAATTGCTAATACAACATTAAAATTTAATGCATTCTGTGAATCCAACTCAAATACATATCTTGTTTATTATAAGAGTTACTAGTCCTGACTCACAAGTAGGCACTTAATAAAATTCTTAACAGTGGTGTATGTTTTGAGGAAAATTTAGATTGGTTTGATAACAATTGTGGTTTTTTATTTTCTAGAATTATCTTATCTTGAGAAAAGACTTATGACTACTTCTGTTTCTCTTCCAATTTATGTAAATAACAGAAAGTATATTTCTACGGACATGAACTGAGTTTAAGTCTAACTCTTTCTAGCAGTTAGTAATATGTCCAGGACATCAATAGTTTTTGGTCTTTACATTCAAGGTTTTTATCTTGATGTTATCAGGCTCCTCTTTCACTTAATAGCTTCCTAGTTCCTTATTTATCAGACACGGGCCTCCGAGAGTATATGATCTGTTTCTCCCCAAGTCTTTCATGCTCCATGTTTTAATGATCATTCTGAATACTAATCCTTCCCACCCCACTGAGCTCTTTTTCCATGAGGGGGTGAATCAATCGTGTCACAAGACTGTCTTTCAATAGTAAAGTATAGTAGGAAGGTGGCTGCAAGAACTGTAATTCAGGACTCCAGAGATGGCTCAGTAGTTAAGAACACTGACTGTTCTTCCAGAGATCTTGAGTTCAATTTCCAACAACCATATAGTGGCTCACAACCATCTGTAATGGGATCTGAAGCACTCTTCTAGTGTGTGTCTGAAGACAGATGTAGTGTACTCATATAAATAAAAAAATAAATAAATCTTAAAAAAAAAAGAACTGTAATTCAGCTTT
The DNA here is from genome assembly GCA_019843815.1 of Montemys delectorum. Classification (NCBI taxonomy): domain Eukaryota; kingdom Metazoa; phylum Chordata; class Mammalia; order Rodentia; family Muridae; genus Montemys; species Montemys delectorum. Next base: position 8,612 of record JADRCD010170263.1, on the reverse strand, counting down.
AGTAAGTGCCGTTTTTGAAATTTAAAGCAAGATCATGCTACATTATTAGGGCCAAGAATAATTAATTTTGAGCAAAGAGATTAGGAATACAATGGGAAAAGTTCAGTTAAACAAAACAGATAAACAGGATTTCAACATGCAGAGAAATAAAAGAGGATGTTGACACACAGGGATGCACAAACTCACTGAGATAGAGAAACAGAGACAAAGAAGCAGAGAAAGCACAATCAAAGCTAGATATTTGTCTGAATAACTAGAGGAGGAGGCAAAAAGTAATATTTGAAAGATGTGTGATCCACACTGTAAAAAAGCTTTCAATAGTAGACTAAACAGGTCTTTATTAAATTGTATGTTGTATAGTAAGTAAAGTGATATCTTATTTATCCTTAATAATACACATTTATTTATTATTTTATGCATATGGTAATATATATATACATATACACATACACATACACATGTCTTGTTTACTACATGCATTCAGTGCCAAAATAGTTCAGAAGAAGGCATCCGATACCCTTGAACTGTAGTTGTAGAGAGGTTTTGGGTAGCTATGTAGGTGCTGGAAATCAAACTGAGTCCTCTGGGAGAGCAGCCAATGTCCTTAACTGAAGAGTTATCTCTTCAGCCCTCAAACAGTATGTTTTAAATAATGAAAGTACATTGTTATTTGAGTGCTTTGGAGGTGGGAATGATAAAAGGGAGAACTGAAGAAGCTGAAAATGAACAAGCCACTTACTGGTTACTGCACAGCTCAATAATCTTCTGAACTTCCCATTTAGGATCTGATGACTGAATTGTTCTAGAAAGTGGAACAATTCCTCATCTATATTTTTGTGCCTACAGACAAACTTATAAAAATTTATAAAAATAAACATACCTATAACAGTGCTTGAAATATAGCTACAGATGTGACAGTGGGCTGCCTTTACTAACAAAGTAGAATAATTGTGAACCAACCTTTAAATTATAAATTTAGATTAGAAATGGAGGAACATCAGACACACTGACTCCTTGGTAATCCCAAAAGAGGTTGCTGAGGGAAGTTTGCGAGTTCTGTTCTACATAATCAGAGAGCAAACCCTTTGTCAGTTTCCTTATTTCTCTCTGCTAAGTCAAGGGCATTTTGGTTCATGAATAGAAAAAAAAATTACATTAAAAAAAGACAAAACTTCAGGAAAGATGTTTCTAGAGCAGGTCCTGGAAAAGCCTCAGTATTGCTCTACCATTTCATTGGCTCCACCTCAAATGGTCACATTAACTAGTCAGAAGAGTTAGCCAAAGGGATTTAGATAATTTCTTTTGGTGGAAGAAAGGTGAACACAAAAACAAGGATATTCATGAGCACTGAATGTGGCACCGCAATGGCTAACAGATCCTGTAATGCATGACTGAATAGAAACCTCTGGAATAGAACTTACTTCCACAGCTCTGTGTGTAACAACTAATGGGGAGATGCTATCCAATAAAATTATGTCATCACAGAAACAACAGCCTCAGAATTAGAACAAAGCAATTAATGGGAATTAAAAAAGCAACAACAGGATGAAGAATTAATGCTGTTGTTTGTTCAAGAGCAAAGTAATTTGATAGAATCATGTTTGTGAAATGAATTCAGGGACTGCTTGCCAGCACAAACTATAATGTCAATATAACTCATTCATTCCACAGTTTAAGAAGTGTTCTATTAGATTTAGTTTTATGTGTGTGTGCTACAATGAAGAATGAATAAGTAACTGCCCTGGTTTCCATCAAGGTTTCACTTAGATGGGAAATGATATAGCTCATTAAATTACAAGAGAGAGAAGTACAATTACACTTTGCTTAATACACTTTGCAAATGGTTAAAAATTAAGTAATTATGTAACAAGAATGTAATTTTCATTAGTTATTTATTTTTGTGATTACATGTCATTTTTAATATTTGAAACAGCAGTACACATGGTTCAAAATGTACTTTTTTATTAAAAGAGATATATAGCAATTGTCTGATGATTCCTGTTACTAGTCCTTCTACTCCAAAGAAGTACTCCAACGAGGTAATAACGTAACCTTTTGGGGGAGATTGGGAATTCTCTTTTGAGACAGGGTCTCTTTGTTTAGCCCTGGATGTTGGAAAACTCGTTCTATGGATCAGGCTAGCCTCAAACTCAGAGATTGACCAACCTCTGTCTCCTGAGTGCTGGGGTTAAAGGCATGTACCACCATGTGCAGCAATGTAGCCCCTTATTCTAGTACATCTCCTGCTCCCAGAGATTCCCCTTCCAAATAAACCAATAAGTTTATGAGTTCCCCTTTCAAAAAGTCTGATGTTTCAAAACACACATTTTATTCTGTCTCTTGTTTTTACTAATGATTCTTTTTGATATGCATATAAGTAAAACTTCACTTTGCTCTCACCCACTTCAATTTCAAGAAAACCATATAGAAGCTAGTTAAACAAAAACACAAGAGAAATACAGGATTTATGCTGACTGAAATTAGTTTGTGTTTAAGTAAAGTGTACTATTTTTTTAGATACATAACAGCATATGTGGAATTTCAAAGGGTCATTTGTTTTGTTTGTTTGTTTACTTACTTTTCAGAGACAAGATTCATTCTATACATCTTGACAACCCTCCTGCCATAGCTACCTGCATAGTAGGATTACAGGCTCAAAAAGGGTTATTTTATGTCCCACCCTGACCTCAGACTTCCTATGTCTTAGAAAATGACATTGAATTTCTGATGCCTACTTTCTCTAACTCCCCAGTTGCTAGAATTAGATATGTACCACCAAACTCAGTTTATCCTCAGCTAGAGTCTGGAATCATTTTCTCATGTACTTTACAGGTAGTCATTTAAATGTCACAAAATGATAGTATCAATAGAGAATAATTCAATAACTAGTTTATTATACCACGAAAAACAAAACAAAACAAAACAAATATACTATACTAAAAAGGCTGGGAGTTTTTGTTTGGTTTATCTACTTTTTGAGACAAGATATTTAAGTTTTAGATTAGTCTGAAATCCACTCTGTAGAGTAGGCTGATCTCAAACTCATAACCTTCCTACATCAGAGTAGTGAGGACTTTGACTATAGGCATGCGTCATAATTCTTTAATTCCTATGTCATCATGCTTTATTTCTATGTCATCTAAATCTACTACCAATCAATTCTATAATAACAGTCTCCCACTCAATACAACATTATTATAAGGCTATTCCTAGGGATCCTGCAGTTTAGGTAATGAGGCTTTAAGTTGAACAAAATTACTCTTGCTTCACTCTTAACATGATAATATTTTGTATAAAAAGTATATTATTATTGAATCACCAATTTTATTATTCTCATTCTATAGAAACTAATCGTATAAAACTATAATACAAAACTGTAAGGGCTAAAATATCTTGAGATAACCTCACATACAATAAAAGTTCTTTCTGATTCCAAACTCTGTTTCTGGCTATTCTCATTAATGTTTCATCTTTGCTTTTCTTCTTTTTTTAAAGCAGTTGCTCCTTTTTCCCCTATGCTCATGCAACACATGGACTTTAGAACATACCATTGAATGTGAAGGTCAGACCCATTTACATGGTGAGGTTTAGAATCCAGTCCTATAGCGTCTACCTTTCCCTGACACAAGCTTTACTTTGTTGAATGGCCAGACTCAGCTGGGAGTAATGTCTGTCTCTCTTCCAACATTCTTCCTGCTCACCTTCACTTCTCGATACCTGACTTTTTCCTTTGGTCCTTTGTCATGACTTTTGTCATTGGTCAATCATTAAACATTTCTCTTCGTTAAACATGTGATATTTATAGGACTTTTGGAGAAAAATGTAACAGTTTCCTTAGGGTTGCTCATGTGAGTTTGACAGCTTCTTTCTTGTCTGGCCATGTCAAGTCCAAACATGGAGATATTTGGAGATTTGCTAAGAGATCTGTTGCTTGTGAGCTGCTTCTCAACAGTGCCTGGAATGTTTCTTCCTGGTGCTCATCTCCTTTGATATCTCCAAATTCTAGCTAAAGGAACTCCATCCTGCAGCCAGCTGCCATTTAGCTTTCTCATGTGCCAGATGACAACAAGCATGCCATCCTTTCTGTTGTAAAACTGTTTATCAAGACCAGCAAATCTCCAACAAGGGCAAGGTGAGCAGGTACTCAGCATTTGTGTCTCCCAAAGTCTTGTTTGGACTGTGCTTCTGTTGTCTGAGCCTGGACTGTGTCTGCTACTTCAACACCAGTCAACATCCTATATTCAAGTTTGTGTTGACTCTGCTGTAGACCTGGAGTCTGTAGAACAGACGTTGTTTGGTAGGTGGAAGGTTAGCCATCTCCAGAGAATGCAGCTATCTCTGGCCATCCCACTACTCTAAATGTAATGGCTGATAAACTTAACTAACTCTTGAGGATGAACTTGTATGAGTCATGCTTTGGACTGTTAATGCTATCCGACTTGGAGGCAGTTAGGCAGTTGTTAATTTTAAATCTCCCCAGGAAAGTCATGAACACCAGCCTCTATTGCTCTTCCTGTCTGTATTTTTTTCTTCACCACAGTCAACTCCCCAGTTTCAAAGGATCTCCTCTCCTTTCTAACAGCTGTAAAGCATCAATTTCCTTTTGAAAAGAAACTTGAATGATCACTGTGCTACTGTAACAGATATACTATTTTATACGTATACAAGCACATCTGTGTGGTAACTTTCAAAGTTAGACAGATGATCAAAAAACTACATATGCTTATAATTTTTATAGATGGTATCAAATTCTCAATGAGAACCTTTCCAACTGAAAGGTATAAAAATTTTTGGAGAGCATATATTTTTTAGTTAGTTTTTCTAGCTTAGTCTAAAAACTTTTTTTAAAAAAACATAGCACATTCATCTGGTTTCCATTCTTGCAACCCAAGTCCTGATGACAATTACCAACTTCCACTGCAAGATAAATAGAATGAATAATTCAGTATAAGACATTAAAAAGTTAAGATAATTCAGGATTGAAATGAGTTTCAGGAAAAATAAATAAGAATACTGTCCAAGTGTTTGGGATTCCATTAAACAGTAGAATCAGATTAAATGGACCTTTATAAGCATGTGACAATTTAAATGGACAACCTAGGCCTTGCTAGCTCCTCACCACTGTTAGTGGCAGGATCGATATACATGTCCCACTGAGGAACAGGGAGCACTCACCGTCAGTTCTTTTCAACACCTTGACTAGTTATGAGTGTGTATTAACCACTATCCCATACAAAAGAGAAGCTTCTCTGACCAAGACTGAGATGTCATCAATCTATTGATATTTCTAAATATCTATGGATATTTATAAGGTAGCTAACAGCATAAACATTTAGCTAAACAGTAATATTAGATTACCTCTCAATGACATCCTGGTCATAGCTTTTGACTAGATTTTCAGTATTTTCTAATTTTCCAATCAGAAATCAATTGGTTATCCTAGTCCTGCCCCCATCAGGCTCAGGGAACAATGTGGAAGAAGAGAAGAATCTAAGTGCTAGGGCAGGTGGGGGTGCTGTTGAAGGCTGGTCTCTAGACACAACTTGGCTGTTTTACTCATGAATTCATGGTAGCTGTAATCACCTGTATAAAACCCAGACAAGATGAGGTAAGTCAATCTTCCAGCAGAGATGTAGAAAGATATCATGAAGCTCCACTCCTAGCTGAGTAGCTATTGGAAGTTTAATGGCTTCTGGAGAAAGGTAAGTCATTTTTCTTTGGGGTTGTGGCCACTGGCATGTTGCTGATAGTCTCGTGGATGGCCCCATACTCATTTGCATATGGACAGCACTAATTGGATGTGGTACACCTTAGAGTGATATATATATATATATATATATATATATATATATATATATATATGAAGTCTAGTACATACATACACACACACACACACACACACACACACACACATGCACACAAAGAAGACATAAAGGTGGGAAAAAGACATGTTGGGGGGCTCTAGTGAAGAGAATGGAGGGACAGATATGATCAAAATACACGGAGTATGTGTATAAAATTCTCAGTGAAAAAATAAATATACTATAATATACTAGTAAAAATGAACTTTGGGGGTTGAGGGGTTCGTTCAGCCTTTGAAAACTCTTGTTCCTCTTATAGAGTTCTTTTGTTTAATTCCTAGCACCCATGCCACAGCCATATGTAATTCCCAAGGAATTTGAAACTTTCTCTTGACCTAGGTAGGCACTAGGTACTCACATGGTACACATACATATATGCAGGCTAAATGTTCATACACATAAATAATAATACAGGTAAATCTTAAAAAAATTAAAATTATAAAATAAAATTTCCTGGTCCTCATGATTGAAGTGATCCTGTTGGTTTGTAATTACATTGATTGTCTCTCATTGCTGCATTATTTCTCTTGGGTAATATGAGGTTATAATGGCTTTAATGTCCAACATAAAGGGTTAGAAATTCATAACAAATGGATGCAGCAATATGTGTGAGGTAGGTTGGACAGTTTTCAAAGTAAAGGTCTTATTACTTATTACTGTTATTATCCTAATAGCTAATCATTGTGATGGAGATTTAAATGTTCCTAAGAGTTAAAGCCAGGCTTAAATTCATTTGTATAAGAGCTAATCTATCAAGCTGATATTCTTTTTAGTATAAGGAATGGTATGTGTGAAGGATGGAAAATTGGATGGAAGCCATTGTAATTGCATCAGAAAAGACATTAGTCAAACATCTGAAAACCAATGACTAGTACTCACAATTTGATTTTTAAATATATCCAATATTTTAGAACAAAAGTATAGAAAGAAGGTTTTATACATTTACATGATTTTTTTCTATATAATAAATACTGGACAATATCTTTTTATAAATGAGAGAAAATTGCAAATAAAACTTAGTCTGATTTAGCAATCTTAACTGTTCAAGTTCTAAAAGGTGATAAAACTCATCTATCCATGATTTATAAAGTCTACATAACCAATATCACCAAAACCCAGAAATATTTCCAGTGAATTTCAGTTAAGATTAATGTAATGGAAAAAAGTAATACAATGTGAAAATGATCTTTAGTATAAAATACAAAGTTTAACTTCATTTATAAAGGAAAATATCAATGAAGTAGGCATTACATTTTTAGAAATAATGTGGCAAATTTATAAAGTATTTATATTTTGTTGAACATAGACTAACTGGAATAGAATCCTAGGTGTTAGGACTTTTTAAAATAATGTTTTTTATTTAAAACACATTATTTGTATGTATATGTTTTTTGTGTGTATGAAATGTATATATGGGTACCATGGAGGACAGACCCCTTGGAGCTGAAATTTAAGGTTATTGTGAACTACCAGAAATGGATGCTAGGAACCAAACTTTGGAAGAGCAGAAGTTGCTGTTGACTTCTGAGTCATTTTTCCATACCTATTTATTCTATATGTAAAATATGAAAAGAGAAAAATGATCCCAAATCCTTGGATTCTGGAGGGAAAAAGACATTTCTGAGTTTAAGTAACAGAGGGCCCATGCAAAACCTATATACATGTTTTATGACTCTTGTTCTACTTTTTTATAAGCTACAACACTCCTAAGCAACAGGTAGAAAAGGACTGAGAATGATTATCATCTTAATATTGACTAAAACTTAAACATACACACACACACACACACACACACACACACACACACACACACACACCACAGCTTTGGGGCTAACAGCTCTTTTAAAACACTTTGGCAATCAGCCATACTGGACAGGTCATAATGCCTTTATTTATGTGCAATTCTCTTATCATCTTAGAGTTTACATTTGTGACTTCATGGCCTTGCATTAAAGAGATGGGAGAGGATCTCTTCAGCTATGAAACCTAGCTTCAGATTAGGAAGTCCTCCCTCTCCTTTGTATTCAGCATCAGTGGTCCTTTGCTGATTGTGATAAAATGAATGAATATTTTGGAAACTATAAACCGAAAATTAGTTCCTGTGGTGACTTCTAGATATCATGCATAGGAAGACTTCTTCTGTTCTATGTGGCTTTCTCTTTTTTTAATTTTTTGATTTTTTCGACACAGGGTTTTTCTGTATAGCCCTAGCTGTCCTGGAACTCACTCTGTATACCAAGCTGGCCTCAAACTCAGAAATCTGCCTGCCTCTGCCTCCCAAGTCCTGATATTAAAGGCATGTGCCACCACTGCCTGGTTTCTATGAGGCTTTCTCATGAGCTGGTCTGCAGCAGAAGTGAATGCATGGCTCCTTATGACCCTTCTGAGATTCTTTCCAACCTAGTTGGGAAAGTAATTCTTAAGCTGCTTGTTTGACAAGGACGTTTATATTCTTTGTGCATTGTGGCATGAGTTTGTGGAGACAGTAACCCTCAGAACCAAGTGCATTTGGAGGGCTCTGTTTTCTTTTTTGCATGAAAATGTAAAATGTTTTCTTTGCTCTATGCCTATCTAGAAGAATTTTGATTATAAATTAATATGTTTTATTCTTCTTATTCTCTACATATCATACATAATTACAAGTACATATTTTTCTGATCTGATGCAGCTTCATAGAGATACCTGGGTAGAACCATGGAAATGAATGAGAACATTTGAAGTGTGTGTGTGTGTGTGTGTGTGTGTGTGTGT